>JARHVA010003950.1:0-132500 GCA_037957365.1 Torreya grandis | reverse complement strand
TTATCCATATTGAGATTATATCTTGGATTTTTTTGAGAAGAAAAATTTTCCTTTAGAGCTCTAATGATGTTCTGGCCAACCCTTGTTATATTTCCCTAATTGGTAAGTTTAAACTATCACACACAATAACCCTTAAATCTCTTGAAACCCTAGTTCAATTTCCTAAGATTCATATTCACTATTTATAACATAACACAACACACTCACAACCATTATCAAATAAGAGGGTTTTATATGTGCTCGACCCTCTGGATGGATCGTACCCATCCTTAGGGTTGACCACATATACCCATTTTATTAAAAATATAACAAATTTCTAGGAATCCAATATAATCAACAAATGGAAAATAAAATTGCATGCTTAGAATGTTAAAAACTAGAAAATATTTTCCAAGAGACCCTAACTCAAACAATTTTCCAAATGGTGTAGGATCAATTTTATTTTCTTCTTTCCTTAGATCTCCTTGTCCACCTTTTTTTAACCAAAGCCCCTTAGCTCCATATATCCATCTGACTACAAATTCTGCATGCCAAAATTCCCCAAAATAACTCCAAAAAACTAGGTTCTTCATAACTAAACACCAGTTCTCTATCATTATTTTATGAATTCTCGGCATGATAACTTACCCAAAAATCTCAATAGTCAAGTTAACGAGTATAAAAACCATAATGACCAAGCCATGCAACTATATGAATTTAATGTGATTCCCATAATGACTCGAAGAGTTTAGAACAAATAACTCAAAAAACCTTATATTTTTGACTATACCAATTGAAATAATTTTATTAACGTTAAAATCTACGTTATGGTCTTTGACCAATACAAACATGCCAATAAAATAATCATATATATCAATATCTCCATCATAGACTATATTAAGCCATCAAAATTTTCATATTCAATACACCTTTGGCCAATACTAATATACCTTGATTTAATTTTAAAAACCTTCTTGAGCTCGAACTTAGGTTAAGTAAAACCATCGAACAATAAGACAATCAAGCCCTTTCCATTATAATTATGACTTCAACTTAATCAAACATTTCCTAAGGTTAGTCCTCAAACCTTATAATATAAAATCTACTTTATAAAACATCTTAATTACTTTGCATTTCTACTATTATGGTGTTCAAACTAGATATTACTAGTAATAAGTGCAAACATTGTCAAGACAACGAAATAAGATTTTGTGTTCTAACAAGATAATCAATGCATCTGTTATGACAACTAGATACATGAATTATAACTAATAGAATGTTAGATTATATAACACATCCCAAATATTCCAGTAAGAGTTTAGACAATATATAAACATGATAGTCGAACACAACCAAATGAAGAAAACACATTTTAATTTAATGCATCCCACGAACAATAAATATTTACCAACTAACACTTAAAAAATAGACATATGTTCTATGTGGTGTGTGCAAGGTTCTCATTCCCTTCTCTCATCCCCCACTCATCTCCATTTGCTCCATCCTCTCTGATGATACCCTCCCTTAGTCATAGTCAGGAGGGTGGACTACATCTCAATATAATAAAAAACTATTGTAACATAGTTAGCTCAAATGTATCATGAAATAATCATAATAAACTATTGTAACATAAGAAACTACATAATCATGATCAAAATGTATATAATAGAATACAAATAACTTATATAATAGAATACAAATAACTAACTATTGATTAACTCGCATGATCACAAGTAATAAACATTGTCTATAATCAACATACTATTAATCCAACCACTTAACACATTAAATTAACCAATCACTAACCATATAATCTAGTAATAACTAGATCAATGAGTCTAGAGGAAAATCAAGATGTAACATCCTTTCCCCTAAAACTGGTCATCATCTTGATGACACTTATTTCAACAAAAATTCTGAAATAAAATAGTGTTTAATAGAAAATAAACATAATATCTAGCAAAATACTAAACAAACAAATGAGGAAACAACTTATGAAACTCTTTATAATCTTCTCAAGTAGCACTATCTTCATAATATTTGTCCCATTATACCTTGCACTATGACACTTTTCTATTATGCAAACTAAGTTTTTGAGTGTCAATTATTCTAACTAGTTCTATTGTGACCACCACAGGATCCAGAACTTGTAAATCATTCCAATCTAATACATGAGAAATATTAACAACATACTTTTTAAGATAAGACACATAAAAAACATTATGCATGAGTGCTAAATTTTGTGGCAAAGTAAGCTTGTACACCATAGGATTGACAACTTCTAATACCTCAAAGGTTCCCACATATTTAGGAGATAATTTGGCTGATTTTCCAAATTTAATCAAGCTTTTCTATGGTTTCACTTGTAGAAATACTTTGTCTCTAACTAAAAACTACATTGTTGTTCTTTTTAGATCAGTGTGGCTCTTCTACCTATCATTGGATTCAACCAAACTGTCTTATTAACTTAACCTACTACTCCATTTCAAGAAGCATATATAGACCAAAGACTACCCTATCTTCTAACCTGCCCTAGTTGATTGGTGTTCTACACCTTTTTCCATTTAATGCCTCAAATAAAGCCATTTTCAGTGCTGATTGGTATGAGTTGTTATATGCAAACCCAACCAATGGAAGTTATTATACCCACATGTACTATTGGTCTATGCAATACATCCTTATAAAATTTTCTAAAACCTGATTCACCCTTTCTGTTTGTCCATTTGTTTTTGGATGATATGCTATACTAAAGTTTAACTAAGTACCTAAAGCTAAATTAAGAGTCAACTAGAATCTAGAAGTCATTTTTGGGTCCTTATCTGAAATAATATTTTCTAAAAACCCATGTAATGTATACACTTCTTTCATAAATCTCTTCATAAGCATAGGTGCATCATCTGAAATGTTACTAAAAATGAAGTGAGCCACCTTGATGAGTTTATCAAAAACCACCAAAATCATGTCATGTCAGTTACAATACGTCAATAACCCTTGGACAAAGTTCATGATAATGACTTGCCACTTCAATTTTGGTATGTTATTCGGGTATAACAATCCAACATGATGCACATGCTCAACTTTAACTCACTGACATCTAAACATCATGAAAAAAAAATCTATTGTATATTTATTAATTATTTTTTAGAAATACAATAGCCTAAGCTTTGTTAAGAGCTTAGTCACACTTGGTTGACTTGAATAAAGAGCACTATGTAGTTCCTTGAGTACTATAGTCCTCAAATTATCCTTATTTGATACATAAATCCTTATTTTTTACCTCAACAAACTATCACAATCAAACTTGAATCCTTCATACTTAGGATCTTAAGCATTTTGAGCCAATGCTAATTTTACCTATTCATAAAATTCATCTCGTAAAAAAAATTTCACCACTTGATTGTGAAAGGAACTCCTGATAGTAGCCAAAGCTGCTATATACCTTTGATGACTAAGGGCATCCATGACCCTATTTTACTTGCCTTTAATGTAGTTAATATCAAAATCATAACCTGACAATAACTCTAATCATCTTCTCTAATGTGCATTTAGGTTAGGTTGGGTGAAGATATACTTGATCCCCAAGTTATTAGTCTTTAACTCAAATGGTTTCCCTAATAGATGATGTCTCTAAAATTGCAAGGCATGAATTATTGTAGCCAATTCTAGATCATGCAAGGCATAATTTGCCTCATATGGCTTTAAATTTCTAGACTCATAAACTACAAAAAAACCTTATTTTATGAGAACTCCTCTAAGACCATATTTAAAATCATCAATTCTTACTGAGAATTAGCCACTTAGATCAGGAAATCTCAATACTAGTGCTAAGGTAAGTCTTCTTTTCAGTTCCTAAAAAGCTTCCTCATACTTCACTGACCACACAAACTTCTAATTTTTTCACTAAAAAGAGTTAATAGGATTTGCTATCTTATAAAAGTTTGGAACAAACTTCTTATAACATCTAGTGAAACCCATAAAACTCCTAACTTCATGGACATTTACAGGTGCTGGCCATTTCATAATGGCTTAAATATTCAAAGGATCCATGGATATTACTTATGTAGATAAAATCTTCCCAAGGTACTATAGCTTTTTTTGAAAGAAGGCACCCTTTGATAGCTTCCTAAAAAGTTTATGTTTCTACAACCATTGTAGAACTTACTTCAAATACTCTAGATGTTCCTCCTCAGATTGTAGATAGATGATGATCTTATCTAAAAAGACTAACACAAAATGATTTAGATAATCTATAAATACATTATTCATTATATTCATAAATACTTTTAGTGCATTCATTAGCCCAAAAAGAATAACTATAAACTCATATGCTTGTAATGAGTTCTAAAAGATGTTTTTAGAATGTCTTCCTCATGAAGCCTTAACTGATGATATCCTACTCGAAGATCAATCTTCAAGAAAATTGTTGATCCATGTATTTGATCAAAAATATCATCAATGCGAGGTAAAAGATACATGTTTTTGATCATTGCCTTATTCAAAATTATGTAACCAATAGATAGGTGAAGGGTTCCATCCTTATTCTTAATGAATACCACTGGTGCACCCCATGGTGACACACTTGGTCAATTCAACCATTTGGATGACAACTCTTGAAATTGAGCCTTTAACTCCACTAATTTGTTTGTCATCATTTTGTAAGGGGATTTAGAATATGGTTCAAAATTTGAAATGATGTCAATTGAGAAATCATATTCTCTCTTAAGGAATAAACCTATCAATTCTTTAGGAAAAACATCTCAAAAATCCTAGATAAAAGGATAATATTCGATATAAGGTTCCTTTAATTCCTCCATCTCATTTATCTTTACAATAAATGCTTGATTCCTCTATCTCATTTATATTTATAATAAATTCTTGACACCCTTTTCTATGATCATTCTTCAACTGAATTACTAAAATCTATCTAAGCTTAAGCTCCCTCTTTGCTCCCTGAATTTGGGTTTGATTACCCAAATCATCAAGACATTCAACCCTTTTATGTAGACAATTAACCTTAGATTTATGTTGAGCTAGCTAATTTAATCCTAAGATCATGTCATATTACTCTATTGGATATGCAAATAAATCCATTATCATAGTAAATTTAGGAAGTTTGATCTCAACTTTGACCAAAAATTTATCAACCTTAACCTTAGATTCATTCGTGTATTGAATTGACCATGCATTTGTAATAACTCTAACTTTTATAAATAACTTGTTAAGCATATTAGGATTATTAAAACATTCAGTATCTCTTGTATCATTTAAAATTAAAATTGGTTGACCAAATAAAGTACTTGATAGTTCAATGGGAGAAGCCTAAAATGTAGATTGATGATTGTCAATAGTTGCATGAATTCTCTCCTGAAAATATCCCTGCTACAGATCAGAACCCTTATTCTTACCATATAATTTACATTGAGTGCATTCCATAATGTAATTATCACCTTCACAGATGGAACATCCACCAAGTGGTCCTTTCCAACCAGAATGTTGATTTCCCTTAAAACCTCCCTTGAAACTATTTATTGGTTTCTTATTCCTTGAATCACTGCTAAACTTTGCATTCTAATTTTTGAACTGATTTTTAGATTTTCCACTCCTTTTCCAATTCTTCTTTTTGAAAGTAATTTTAGGACCTTCAAACTTCTTAAATTTCTCTCTGACCTAAGCAAGTGACTTTAGTGTTTGATCTTGATTTTTTGCCTTTTCAAAGACTTGATACATAATAGATGGCCTATGCACATCCACTTCAGATCCAATTTGGGGTTTTAATCCCATAATGAATTTTTTGATGCAGAACCTCTCATCTACTTGATATTGAGGAACATACTTTAGGAGCTTGGTGAATTACTCCCAATATTATTTCACTAAAAGGTCTCCTTTCTTCAAATTCTAAAAATATGTTAGCTTCTGATCAAAATAGAGGTGGGTCAACCATCATGATCTGAACAAGGTCATGAACTATTCCCACATGGTGGTATTAGAGTCAAGAATAATCTCTAGTTTCTTATTTTCTAACCACATAGATGCTTCACCAGCCAACTAGTAAGCTCCCTCAACTACTTTTGTAACTTTAGAGTAATTTTAAATCTTGAAATACTTTTCCATCTTGATAGCCACACTTCAGATCCATCTCCCATAATGGTTCCATTGAACTTGGGTGGATTAAATTTCTTCATATCTCATGTAAACTCAACAACAACACATGCTCTCGTATCTTGAGATATTTCCTCTTGCATAGGTTCTTGCAGAACTTCTTGCTCAATAAGATGCTCTTCAGGTTCATTTTGATTGTTCTCCTCAACATGACCATGAAATTCTTATTCAAGGGCAAGTATTTGGTCCCTAGTTTCATTTATGGCTATAAGAATCTGATCAAGATTTACAACTTATTTAGTAATTAATTGATTCAGGTCAATTGAAGGGTTAACATTATTAGAATTTGATGTACCCTCACCAGCTGGCCTTCAGCATGAAATTATTTTTTTAATAATGAAAGAATAAGAATACATTAGTGGACTCATTAAGTCCAAGAGTTTGAGCCTCAAATTTGATATCATAATATAACAACCCCTCCGAGTTAACTAAAATCAGGTTATTTTTTTAACTGAATAACATCATTAATTCAACACTAATGATCCTTCATTAAATGCATAATTTAAGGTAAATTATGATTTTAACCAAAAAGTGAAGTGTTTGATTCATTTAGCTAATGATTATTAATAACATATTCTGATTTGATTTCATAAATTTAAAAATATAAAGTACAAAATTATTCAAGTTCA
This sequence comes from Torreya grandis, assembly GCA_037957365.1. Classification (NCBI taxonomy): domain Eukaryota; kingdom Viridiplantae; phylum Streptophyta; class Pinopsida; order Cupressales; family Taxaceae; genus Torreya; species Torreya grandis. Next base: position 125,733 of record JARHVA010003950.1, on the reverse strand, counting down.
TAATTCGACCACTATTGATTAAATAGTACAATAATTATAAATATATACATCCAATTATTAATATTATATAATTAACATCAAATAGTAGTAGTATACAATTTTACATATCTAAATATCAGATTATAATTATACCATGTTTCACAGAACATATGAGTCTCAAAGAACTTGTTAATATCAAAAAATAATCTTGAGTAGAGCCTCTATCAGTTGATTATTGTAAGGGGAGAGAGAGTATCATTCAAGTGTTTTTCTACACCAATCCCCCCCATAATCTCCCAACAAAGGAATGACCCTCCCTTCATAGATGGGCAGATAGTGATAGTGCAAAAATCAAGAAAGTCAACTGGAAACCCATGTGCTATAAGATAACTATCACATACAACATATCATAAAGAAATACATTCTAACATAATATCATGTAATACATGAAAACTAAATTAAATAGGTGAAATGAAAATGTTCAAACCATAAATATTACTTTGGCAAAAGTTTTAATATAGTTTTTCCAGATCTTGAGATCAGTGAAATTCACACACACAACTCATTTGAATAACTTCATTCTGCCTATAAGTTCTAATAAGTAATTAGAAAATTCCATATCCCTAATTGCTTAGAGTCATTAATACCAAAGTTATTCATATTTATACTACATTTAAAATCAACAGATTTAAATACTAGACTTCCATAAAAATGCCACAATACTAAATATTACAAGTAAATCATTGTTTATCACACACTTCATCTCATGATTCTAACTAATATAAACTAGCTAAATGTCATTATGTAAAGCCTTTTAGATAAAACAATTGATTTAAATATCACATAAATAATAATAATAATAATATTCATTTAATTTCACTATCAGGATTTATGATATTTTGTATGCAAACCAAATTTTCATCTAGGTTCATATTTTACATAAAATGCGAATCAATACATACAACATTCTATGTTCCCATATTGGTCATTTAAATCCTCAAAATTCCTTTATAAAATCCAAATAATAAATACTATTAAGTAATTATAAAATAATTACCAACACATCAAACAGAGGTTTAAATTCTCAGTAAGTCTCATGTATAATTTAAGACAAATAAAACCCAAGTTTTAAATTCTAGATAAGTTCAATATGTAACATGGTAATATATACCCCTATTATAAGTATAAATTAACTATGCACGTGCATGTGCACACACACACATACAAAGAGATATACATATAACTACTATTAAGTAATCATAAAATAATTACTAACACATCAAACATAGGTTTAAATTCCCAATAACTCTCATGTATAATTCAAGAGAAAAAACCCAAGTTTTTAATTATAGATAAATTCAATATGTAACATGGTAATATACACCCCCATTACATATATAACTCAACTATGCATGCACACACACACATGCGTACACAAACATAGACATGTGTGTGTGTGTGTGTGTGTGTGTGTGTGTGTGTAATTTATTTAAATTTGAATTCAATAATCCCTTTAATATTTTATTCAAACCAAAATCTTAAAGCAACCATTTAAACTTTAAGCTCTCAGTCATAAATAAATGGTTCAATATAATTTTCAAACATAAATTCAATTCCTAAATGTCCATTAACCATAAAATAGTTAAAGGCTTGACTATTATTTACTAGTCAATCCTCTTAACTTTATAAAACACTCATAAATTATATATATACCAACACATTGATTTCAACCAAATGAAATTAGTGAAACATTTTAAAAATTCTCAAATCATTAAACCAAATACATAGTTCATGTTCACATTATCATGATTTGAATCAATATAACCAAGTCTTGATCAAGTATGTTAAATAAACACAACCATCTACCCTAACCAAATTCCTAGATTTCATGTGAATGAAAAACCTTGATTCAAAATATATCTTACCGATCATGGAAAATAAAATTATACACAATTGTTTTTAACATTAAATTCATCGTACCCTACTCAACCTACTCAACCTTTAAAATAGATAGGATTTGGGTTCATTTGGATTTGGCCCTATCGATGGGCCGAACCCTTCCCCTAGAGTCATATATGAATGAACCTAATATATATATATATATATATATTTAAAATACTAGACTTTAATAAGTGTTTCAACACTCCCCCTTAATGTTAAGTGGGGATTAGAAATGAAAAAATCTATGGTGATGGTAGTGATGCAAAGAGCTTGATAGAAGTGTGAGTAGGTGGAGGAGAAGAATATGGCAACAACAATAGTGGTAGATGTTTGAGAAAAAGGTCACAGGTAAGGAAAGAGGCTTGGGATCGAACATAGGAGTGAAAAGGAAGGTGAGGATGAGGATGACACAAATTCAATAGAAGCAGGTGCTAGGGTAGGTCTAGTAATGATTGGGTCAGCACTCAGATGGAATTGGGGTACAAGGCAGAGTAAATTTCAAGATTGTGGTCAAGTTTTATCCTCCTATGAGTAGCTTGTTTCAAGTTTTGTTTCTCAAGATGATGCTTTAGGGTTTGATTATCTTGGTGAAGATAATGATATGTCAAGAGGCAACTCCTTTTCAGAGAAGAGTTTAGTTGGATTTTCTTCAAGGGTAGATAGGCTTCCACTTAAAGCTCTAGTTTTTTTGGTTTCATTAATATATCTATACTATTTCATACCTATGGCACTTTATTCAAGGAAGTTATTATCAAGGATCAGTGCAGATCAAATCTAATTCTTATTCCTAGAATCCATATCCCTTTAGAAAAATTTTTAGAGGAGGAAAGAGTTGATTTGGAGGGTGATAAGGGGAATATAGAAGTATGAATTTATCAAAAGAAGGCTATGGAAACGGGATTTCTTGGTGATGTTCCTTTGATTTTTTATGATAATCCTCCTATCCTAGAAATTTTATACTTAGATATTTTTAGAGATTAATATGGAAAGGGGAAGTAAATATTTGGTAGGTAGAAGTATTGGGAAATAACCTTCTTGGGAAGTTCTTTAGCAGGGGGATTTTGGTTCCTGGCTTGAGTTAAAAACTCTTTCTATATCTCTAATTTAAAATGGATTATTTTTGATTTAGTTTCAATATCCAGATGATGGGTATTTTATATGAAAGAATGGGCCTTACTTTGTGGGTAAATAGGGGGTGTTTTTTTTGTCTTTGGGCACCATTATTTGACCTAGCTACTGTGGTTATCTTGTAAGCTCTAATATGGGTAAGATTTTATAATCTTCCCTTAGTCATGCATGATCCTAGTCTTTTCAAATTTCTAGTGTGTAAGTTGGGTGTTTTTGTTAAGATTGATGAATCCACTAAAGCTAAATTAAGTTTTGTCAGAGTGTGTGTTTTGGTTGATTTATCCAAACCTTTGCACCATTCCATTCAAATCATTTCCTTTCATGGAGTGTGGTCTCAATTTATTAATTTTTAAGGTCTTCCTTTTAGATGCTTTAAATGTAATCAAAATGACCATAAGATTGATGCTTGTTCTGAGAAGGATTTCAAAGGATCCCAATATTTGATTCTACAAAAGTGGGTAAGAAAGGTTGGGTGCCTGATTGGTGATTTGGTGCATAGCCTGTAGTTTATGGCTAAATCCAAATCTATTGAGTCCCATTATTTTGATTCTTTTTAGGAGGTTTAGGATAATTTGCATAAGAATAAGGTGCTGATGGCAAAAGAAGAATAAATAGTTTTGGAGTCAAGGCAACCCTCTTTGTCCAAGCTGGTAAAAGAAGTGGGTGCTTTTAAATCTAGTCTAGAGGATTTAGACAAAGCTTCTCCTTTAGTGGATAGTTTCCTATACAAGTAAGTTTTAAAAGAGGAAGGTGAAGGGTGGGAGGAAGAAGAAGAAGAGCTGGCAAGTAGGGCCTTTTTGTCTATTGCTCAAAGGTCTTGTGATTTGAAGACTCTAAAGTTTAGTAAGAAAGGGAAGAGAGGCATGAAAATAGAAGCATAAATATTGTAGCTAGATGATCAAACTTCTATCATCGGTGGTACTCAATGGACTATGGAGTATTTACTCTTCAATAGAGGCATAAGAATGCAAGTAGCTAATGGATGACAAAAATGACATTTTCAATGTGTGGGTATAGTTTTAGTCTATAGAATTCCTTTTATGCTTTGGTGTTTCCTTAGATGCTAGTATTTAATCTAGAGCTTAGTTGTTGACCAAGATCTACTCTGATTTGAAGAGTTTTAATGGTTTAATTTGTTTATGGTTTTTTATTTTTTGGAAGACTAAACCTTCTGTTGTGATCTAGAATCAGTTTTGGCTCTGGTTAATAGCTAATATATAGCTCAAAAAAACACTAGACCCTATTTATATAAAATAATACACAAATATTCTTATGCTTAAACCTTCAGTAGGGAAAAAAATTAATCACAAAATATTTCATATAAATAATCCTCTAGTTGAGTAGCTAACAAAGGGTTATGAACACATAAAGCATTGAATTTCACTTATACATCTAGGGAAATATAATTATTCAAACATATGAGTTAGTTAAAAACAACTAAAACAACTACAGGTTTGAAATTCCTATTATATTTCCCTAATTGGTAAGTTTAAACTAGCACACACAATAACCCTTAAATCTCTTGAAACCCTAATCCAATTTCCTAAGATTAATATTCACCATTGTAACATAATAGAACACACTCATAGCCATTATCAATTGAGAGGGTTTTATATGTGCTCATCCCTCTAGATAGGTTGTACTCATCCTCAAGGTCGATCACATATACCCATTTTTTTTAAATATTAAAAATTTATAGGAACCCAATATAATCAACAAATTGCAAAATAAATTGCATGCTTAGAATGTTAATAACCATAAATTTTTCTCCAACAGACCCTACCTCAAATGTTTTTACAAATGATGTAAGATCAATTTTCTTTTCTTCTTTCCTTAGCTCTCCTTATCCACCTATTTTTTCTCCAAGTCCCTTCAGCTTCATATATCCATTTGAATGCAAATTCTACATGCCAAAATTCCCCAAAATAACTCCACAAAATTGGGTTCTTCGTAACCAAACACTAGTTATATATCATTAATTTATGAAATCTTAGCATGATAACTTGCCCAAAAATTTCAACAGTCAAGTTAACCAGTAGAAAAACCATAATGACAAGCCATTTAACTAAAACAAGTCAATGTGATTCACATAATGACTCAAAAAATCTAGCATAAACAACTCAAAAAACCCTATATTAATGAATATACCAAATGAAATAGTTTCATTAATGTTAAAATCTGCATGATGATCTTTGACCAATACAAACATGCCAATAAAATAATCATGTATATCAATATCTCCATCATAGACTATATTAAGCCATAAACCTTTTTACATGCTATACACCTTTGCCCAGTATTAATATACCTTGATATAATTTTCAAAACCTTCTTTAGCTCGAACTTAGGCTAAGTAAAACCATCGAACAATAAGACAATCAAGTCCTTTCCATTATAACTATGACTTCAACTTAATCAAACATGTCCTATGGTTAGTTATAAAAAATCATAATATGAAATATGTTTTATAAAGCAACATCTTAATTAATTTACATATAATGCTATTATGGTGTTTAAACTAGATATTACTAGTAATAAGTGTAAACATTATCAAGACTACGGAATAATATTTGCATTCTAACAATATAATCAATGCATGAGTTATGATAAATAGATACATAAATTACAACCATCAGAATGTTAGATTATGTAGCACATCCCAAATATTCCAGAAAGAGTTTAGATACTATGTAAACATGATATTCAAACACAACCAAATAAATAAAACACATTATTAATTTAATTCATACTACGAGCAATAAATATCTACCAACTAACACATAATATATAAACATCTATTCTATGTGGTGTGTGCAGGTTTCATTATTCCTTCTCTCATCCCCCACTCATCTCCATCTACTTCATCCTCTCTGATGATACCCTCCCTCAATCATAGTCAAGAGGGTGGACTCCATATTGCATCCACCTTAGTATAATAAATAGTAGTTAGACCATATCATGAAACAATCATAATAAACTACTATAACAGAATAAACAACATAATCATGATCAAAATGTATCATAACAAAATACAAATAGATAAATACCAATTAACTATCATGATCACAAATAATAAACATTGTCCATAATTAACATACTAGTAATCTGACCACTTAACACATTAAGTTAACTAATAACTAACCACATAATCTATTAATAACTAGATTAATGAGTCTATAAGAAAATCAGGATGTAACACTTATCTTGGGTCAGGTTTTACAAGACAATAGGTCCCAAATTCAAAATTAAAACATCTATAAATACAAGGCTACTCTAAGGCATTGCTAGGAATTAGCTTTTACATTTGGTAGGTTGTTTATCAAGAGGTAAATAATACTTACATATTTGTTAATAACCATATGGTTAATATAGTAATATTATAATATATAGTTGATATTATATTATTAGGATTAACAATATAATGTCTCATATAGTTTGGAGATTATTTGGGGGAGATATTATAGGGATCTTAGAATCCCTGATTATAAGAAATATTATCCTATATATTTGTAAGTATGTTTGAATGAATTAATGAGGACATAGCATAATATTTGTGTGATTAAAATAATTCTCTTTGTGCACTGTTGTTTTTTGTGTTTGCCTCTTTGAATTCATAATAATGGTATTAGAGCAGGACTTTTTTGTGATGGATAATTAGAAAATTTTTAGGGTCAATTGATTTATTCTTATCCCTATAGATGAGAAAATAATACAGTGCAGTTTGATCAATTCTTGTGTTATGTTGAGATTTGTATATCTATCTTGAGTTTTGACTTGTCAATCAGTCTCAACTCCTCTAAAGAATTCTACATGCATAGAAAAAGTGTAGGCTTGTATTTATCAACACCTTCCTAAATGTTAGTCAAGTTCATGTTCTTCTGGTCACTATACATATGTATTTAGGGATGGATTTTCCATAAGCAAATAATAAATTCTATGTTATGCATCAGATCTATAAAGAAGCATTATGTCTAGTGTGAGGGGAATTTGTGCATCATATAATTTACTATCAACATTAATAAGCATTTTCCATCAATTGCAAATATAGCAGTCAAATCAAGCATATTATCAATCTAAATTTATAGATCCAACATATTCTTTGGGCTCCAATATGGCCTATTATGTGTGACATTTAGTCGATTGGAAGGTTTTGTGGGTATTTCCTTCCAAAACTACAGCTTCAGTCAAAGTCTTTCCCATCCATAGTCAACTATATAATCAAAATGGGGATGTTGGCATTAGACTCAGTGAGTAACCTATCATCATGTTCATTTAATCCACCACTTGTCTCCATCAATCAAGCATGTAACATTAATATCAAAAGCTGTATTTTTTTATAAGGTGTTCTTTACAAGTTTATTATAGGTATCTAACTTTTTGATATGTGGCATCATGTTATTTATTATGTTAATAGTTAAAAGTTTTTTTTTTAATGTCCAAATTCAAAGAGTATTTTCTTTTTCAAAGTCAAAATAGATAAATTCTATAGTCTTTAAGTTTAGATGCATCTCATTACTTTATATTTAGTTTGTTAGGTATGTTCAGATTTGTGTTTAGTCATTATAAAATCTAATTATATGATTATTAGATTTTTTAAAAGTTTTTTTTATGTTAAATGCTGTCAAAATAGTCTTGACAATATTTTAGTCTTGTATATCAATATTGTCACAATAAAACGAGTCATTTTTTATAATTGAGTTGTTAAAAGTAAAAATTCAAAAATGTCAGAGTTAAGTCATTTATGTTAAGAGTCAGTTTTATGTCCAGTAATGTTGTTATAATATCAAAAAGAGTTATGCCAAAAAATTCAAAGTTGTTTAGGCTTAGAGTCATGGACACAACATTGCTTGTATACAACATCTGCATTATGGAGGGGATTTCCCTCAAAAAATTCATGTACTTGAGATACATCAACATACCATCTAAGTAAAGAGCTTCACACTAGAGGCTAGAGGATACACGAAGGAAGGAGGTCTTTCAATGACTTCTCATTAGTTACCAATGATAGGGCCACAATAATTATGTGGTGACATTTTGTGTGGTGTGTTATTTTCAGTTGTGTGGATTTTAGTTTTTTAGTATGGTGTGGTAGTTATATTTATTTTTTAGCATGTGTGAAAAATAAGAACAATTGTACCTGTTCACTTGTGAATGATATTCCCATGCAATCTCTTTTGTATATTTACATTAGATAATGTTGATCTAAAAATCATTATAGAAATCATGATGAAAGGTTAGTGGTAAACCTATGAAAACCATTATATAAGGTTAGTGGTGAACCTAAGAAAACCATGTTGTAAGGTTAGTGGTGAACTTGTGAAAACCATTTTGTAAGGTTATTGGTGAAATTGTGAAAACTATTTTGGAAGGTTATTGGTGAACCTATAAAACCAATTACAGATGAGTGTGGAGGAAGAGATGTGCGTATATGGAGAATATCATGATCACATAGAGGTGGCAAGCTATAATTAAAAAAAAAATATATTATACGATGTAAAAACTATAGGGGGAATGTTAGGAATTAGCTTTTACATTTGGTAGGTTATTTATCGAGAGGTAAATAATACTTACATATTTGTTAATAACTGTATGGTTAATATGATAAGATTATAATAGATATTTGATATTATATTGTTAGGAATAACAATATAATGTCTTATATAGTTTGGAGGTTATTTGGGAGAGATATTGTAGGGATCTCGAAATCCCTAGTTATATGAAATATTATCCTATATATTTGTAAGCGTGTTCAAATAAATTAATGAGAACATAGTGGAATATTTGTGTGATTAAAATAATTCTCTCTGTGCACTATTTTTTTTGTGTTTGCCTCTTTGAATTTATAATAGGCATCAAGAATGATTCTCCTAACTCTCAAAATCTATTCAATTTTTTAAAGTTATGTCTATATATTTATTGAAGATAGATTCAATATTTTCAAAGGCAAATTCTCATTTGCATGCTTGTGCCAAGTAAAATAGGAGAAAGAACATCTAGACTTACATTCACCATTTCACATGTACATGTAAGTAAGATAACTACATTTGATTTTGATCCCTCTTCAGAGTATTTGCAATGTAATGCAATGCTTGGTCACTCAACGGGGTTTGACTAAGGTCGATCACAATCAATCCATTTCAACTAACCCCCCAATTTGAAATCATATTGGTTTATGTGCAAGAAACTTGGATTTTATCATTTCAGGCATTAAGTGGTATATTTTGGATCTAAAAGTGTACCAACAACCTTAATTAATGTATGATAAGGCAATATAACAACCAAATTTTCATCACAGTTAACTAGGACGATTTTGAAATCAATGGACTTGAGAAAACTACAATGTTATCCACTTACAATGGTCTCATACAAGAATATTCTAATATTATGAATCTAATATATAGTGGAAAATGGTCCCATCTAAGAATATTCTAAGATTATGACTTTGATTTGTCATTGTCAAAATTTAAATTTCTCTATATCTTCTTATCAGTTAGTGATCACAATCAACTAGGACAAGTCCACTATAAACAGACATGAACAACCTATACTGTTGTCCATTTACATTGGACTTATCCAAAAGCATATTATGTTTATGTTCCTAATCCTAAACATGAAAAATTACCTCTTTTATAGTTTTTTCCTTCTAATGTTTTAAAAAAATAGCAGTTTACTATATTTAACAATTATCGAAATTAGAATTGTTAGTTACTATACATCTTTAGCATTTTGATATACTCCAATTTTACATTTATTAATTACATGATAGGATAGAATAAATATGTCACAAACAAGGGACATCAAATATGCCTCATGAAAAAGGCCAAGAGACACACGTAAAGGACATAAAGATGTCACAATCAAGGCTAAAGGGCCAACATGCAATAGACAAACACAAATTATCCTATCATGTAAGAGAGCAAAAACATCAATGGAACATAGAAAAAATATACTAGTCTAAAACATCTATAAGTATCCATGTCATATCATTGTATAATAATATATCCATATAGCACAATGTAAGATATGAGTAACTAGTAAGACATGTGTAAGTAATCTAGGTAGCTCAACATGGTATACATGTCATAGAAGGATATAACATGTAATAATGAAACCTATAAAATAAGATGTCCTTAATATTGACATGACCACTTGGTAGAGGAAAGTCTAACTTCTATATGTCCATGTATAACCTATATGTCCTAGATCACACTGTTATGTCATGAAATGGATGTGTGTATGAAAAGAATATGCCATATACCAAACATGTGATAAACAACATATGTAAATAGTGTAATCTAGTAATCATGTCATGTTAAGGTAATAATTTTTCATTTTTTGAATGTTTTTGTATTTTTTTGATTTTTTTGATATTTTTAGAATATTTATAATTTTAGAAAAGTTAACTAATGATTTCATAAATGGGAGGATAATGGGAAGTGCCTAAGTAGAATAGTGTAAGTATTCTTTATCACAGATGAAAGATACCAATTGTGAGCATGCCAAAATTAGATAAGAAGTCATTTGGTGTGCCATAACTATCATGATCACTGCTCGTAGAATCAAGTGTATGATGGGTAGTTGTATATGGTTGATGACTTTGTGGGGTTCATTGTATAGTAGGAGAATGTCTCACTGTCTATTTTTTTTTGGATCATGCTAAAATATCTAAGGTGATAGTTTATTACATACTATAGGAGATGATCACCTATGTTGGCCCTAAGTAACTCTCTAATGTGATTGATTATGAATAACTAGTTATCTAGTCGGCCTAATTATGTTCCTTTAAATTCAATATATATAAAGATTTTACATGTGTGTAACCACTCACTTTATATACTAGTGTGTGTGGGTGAATAAACCATCTTTGTATAATGATCCTGAATAGGTGTAATAACCAACTATAGTGGTGATGGGGGTTTAGGAGGAGATACCATTGGTTGTAGAGGTTATTCATACCATACACTTGTAACTATGACTACCTTATTACAATGTGTGTAATTTAGGCATAAATTTACTATATATGGTATTAAAAAAAGCTTTTGCATCAAAGGGATTTATAAAAACATTTCAAAGATGTCATTACTTTATATAACTAAGAATGGTGTGGCTTGTATGATGGAGCTGACCTAAATAGGTATTACTATGTGTACTAAGGTATTATGTTTCTATTATCACAAAATATCACACTATATAGGAGGTTTTTCAAGTTGATTCTAATATTTGGTCAACATTGGAATACCTCTAGCACTATGGGTTGCTAATAGTAGAGGTAGACTTCTAGGTTTAAGGGCTAGCTCCCTACTTTGATTCTTAAGTGCTTATCATCTAAACTAACTAAATGATGGAATGAAAAGTGATAGGAGTATACATGAAAGTAATATATTATAAGGGGTGATACACCATAAATATCTCCACTTGAATACAATACTATTACACTAAGAGACATGACCTACAACACTAGCTTCAAAGTCCTAGAATACTCTAACATCAATATTTCAAATATGGAGGTGATATGCATGAAACTACTCAAGGTAAGTGGACCAAAGGTAATATTTCAAAAATTAAAGCTAATTTTAAACTTTAAGGTAGTTAAACACACTAGATACACTCCATATTACCTATTAGAGTGAGAACTACTTACACTAAACATGAAAGAATAAAGAAAGGGCAAAGATAGATGCTTATCACCAGAATTCACCATACATCACTTCACACACTCAGACAAGATGTTTTCAAATTCAAAACCATAATTCATATATTATTTTAAAGGAAAATTACTATATAAAATCAGTAGGGCTTCACCATATTAGGTGTGAAATTACCATACAAGAGCCAAAATGGCTTGCATTTATAGATTGTGAGAAGAGAGAGTAGAAAGTGGATCTCAAGGATCAAAATGACACTTTTAAAGCATGGGAACCAATTAAATTTCAAAGGAATGAAGTGGAATATATATATATATATATATAAGGTCCTCTTGGACAAATTTCCATCTAAAGCATGAAACTCTCCAAAACTAGCATAGGAATCCTTCAACTACCTTCTTGAAACTACCTTCATGATTAGGAATATTTTGACTACTTATAATAGGACTAGGAAGAGATAAAAAATGTAAAATATTAATTAAGGGTTATAAACACACCACAATAATCATCATATGTGTCCCTCACTCATAGCCTTATTCTAGACACTTTTTCTCACCATCTGCAATCACTATCAATAGCTTTATAGGTTTGTCTTCACATTTGTCATCCAAATGATCTTTAGTTTCTCAATAAAATCCATATAAGTCATGATATGAAACCTATCAAGAGTCCCATTTCCTTCCATTCCATTAATTATATCTTAAAATTCCTACCAATTGGACTTCTCATCTCTTCACTTGGTAGTCACTCTCCATTTCCGTTATCTACCAAAGACTGCCTGGGATGAATGAGTTATTAGAGATTTTTGTGTGTTTATATAAAGTGATAAATTTACATGGAGAGTTATAATAGGCCCCACTTTACCTCCCAAAATTATTCCCACCTTTTCATTCTACTATGTACCTATAAGACAAATAAATGTTTGCAAAAACCCCTATTTTAGGCCTGTCCATACAATTTGGGTTCAGACAAATCATGTGTCATGGATCTTGACAGAGTTATATACAATTAATTTTTTTTTACTAATAAACCATCCCAATTTTAATTCATTTCTATCCATATCTTTCCAATCGGGTCTCAGGCAAGGGTTTAGGAGGGTTTGGACTCTTAAGGATTATTCATGAAATCCTGATGTCCAACCTCCCAAAAAATTCCAAAAAAACTAAGTTTAAGACCCTAATAATATGTACCCAACTCCTTTTGTCACCATGATTATTTTCCACACTAGTGTGAGCTTTCAAAGATGGCCTATCAAGATTGAAAGTGTATTTTGTATACCCTATGATGGAATTGGGTAAGAAATAACCAACTTGTGTGATATCTATGTAAAAAAATGGATCAAAAAAACATTATACCTACCCCTAAAGGTCATAAAATATGTGGGAAGGTTCATATGTCCCTAGAAGTGGTGTCTATATCTCATTAGGGCTTTAGGCCTAAACTAGGCCTAATAGGCTTGACTGTGCTTTATCGCTCATAACCACCTCTAAGTGGTTTCTTAGGATGGTAAGACATATTATATGCTTGTTCATGTTTATTGAAATTTTATAAATCATCATTAATTATTTTTAAGACTCCCTATCATATATTCTCATCATCCAATCACCCAACCTGTAGTCATCTTCTTTCCTAGAGTGCCCTCTGTCTGAAATAAAATAGAGGGAACTTACCCTATTTTATCAACAAAAATGGGAATATAGGAGGTTAAAATAGGTATTGAGGACCATATATAAAAATTTTCATATATGGAGCATACTTTTAGAGTCTTAAAATCTTCAAAAACCTCAAGACACACTCCTCAAGTTGATGACTATGCAGGGTTTGTGTATTGACTATAGGTTGTATGTTTGAACCTAGCCTCTACCCTATTTACTTATTATGAGAATAATATTAAGTTGGAAATACCACTATGATATTATTTTTATCATAATCAATTAATCATACAACCCTTTCCAACCCCCAACTTTCACTTCTCTCTACTTACGTAAGCTTAGTTGGCGGATTGTGTGTATATCTCAAGCAAATGAGATCCTTGTAAGTACCCATGAGTGTTAAAAAATTTATCTCTCAACCCCTTAAATTTCCCCTAAGTCCACTAATGTAATATTAATTTAAATAGAGTCACTTTTCTATTAGTTTTATTCCATTACGTCTCCTTATCAACCCACTGCCAATCAGATTGTAGGTGCTCTATATGAGGGATCTTGGAATATTCTTGTAGGAAATACTATGTCTTAAGACGTGTGTGTTTTCACTCATTGGTGGCCCCTTGAGGTTTTGGAAACACTCCTATAATTAATGAGGTCCATATAATTGTCTTATAACATAGACTTATTTTCCATTTCTCAAGGTTGTTCTTCAAAGTATTACATATGGCTGTAGGTGGTCATCAGTGTTTGGAGACCCCTACTCATGATAGATTTATTACACTATTTTTCCTTGTTATAAGGTTATTAGGTGTATCCATATCCTATTTTTATACCATTTTACAATATCCATTCTCATCCATACACTAGAGTCACTTGCAATTGCCTCATGGTTGATTTTGGACTAAGAAGCACTGTATAACACTGAGTGTTTCTAGTCAATACTAAAATAGGTTGAAACACTAAATGATCATCATCTTCATTCAATAAAATGACTCATTTCTTAAATTAAATTATCATGTTATTCTCTAGGCCTAGACTATAGTGTAAGTGATTAGGCCAACCCAGACATCAAATATCTCCACCATGGCATGATACTATGTGTAAGCAAAACACAACCTTGATTCAAGTCTAAATTGCATAGATGTTGTTTTAGGTTATTAATCCTTTCACCATTACCACCAATACATTTTTTACACTCATATACTATCATGTAAAGCTTTCATGGGTTCAAACACCTCCAAAGTCTCTTGACACTCTGATTTAGACCTCTGTTGGAGTCACAGTCAGACCACAGTAGGTACACATGTAGGATATAAGGCAGTGTGTTTTAGATTGGTTCTCCAATCCAATTTATAACCTTTTGAAAGGTTAAAAATCATTGTTTCTACCTCAAAACCAACACTTTGAAAACCTCTCCACTTCTTTAAAAATACTGGTCAAAGCTTCTTTTCACCTAACTATAGGTCAACATTGTAGGAAAGCTAACTGTATATACATGTGACTATGATCTTGAAACTATATATAACACTTATTAAACCATACCTTTATAATAATTGTGATAAAAAATGCTCTTATATGTGGAAAACAACACTCTACTCTTGTCTTAGAGTCACTAAAAGAAAACAAACATTGCAAGAGTGGAAACACTTGTCTACAAATTGTCAATGAAACCATCAACTAGTAAACTGAGATAGATTTGCTCATAAATTTACCTCCACACATGCAATAAAGGATGGAAATCATGAGATAAGATTGATCACACTCTCTAAGAACATGTGCCATATTTGGTTTGTATGGACCAACTCAAATAAAATATAAACTGGAAGACTATGGGGATGAATAGGTAGAAAATAGTAGCAAACTTATTAGCATTGGTTCATAAAGCGCAACTCACCAAAATTGGAACTCTTTCCATTAAATTTAATTATACAAATATTGATATCATCCTTTATAATCATTTGACCTAACTCATCTCTTGTCGTCCATACTAAACCAAAACTGGTTGACCATTTTTTCATGCCTTGGAGAGTGTTGGATAAGCATAATGATTTTGTGCCATTTTTAGGTATTTCAAAGATGATAAAGCATGAAGGTGAGTTCATGGGATATGAAGAGAAATTATATAAGTAGACACACATGCCAAAACTCTTGCACAAATTGTACAACTACCTAAACTCTTCCCTTGTCAATTATTTTCTTGTCTTCAATGTAGAACCTATAAGTTTTAAGTTATAACTACCATATCTAACAAGAATATAACATGCAGGATGTTAAAAGACACTTTTTAACACTTGTCTTTTATGGTAAACTATAAAAGTCTATTAAATGGCCCAAATATGACCCTTAGATGATATAAGACTAAGGACTAAAAATGAATATGACCAAGGCTATAAACACAATGAATGACTCTATAAGACCATGGTACACATTAAAAGACCCTAGTGGACCCCTATATATATTTTTAAAATATATGGGGTTGACTTATTTTGACTTGTGTTCAAAATAGTCAACTATTTTTATCCATATAATTCTTTAATTGTTCTTGATGTATATTGTAAATAATTTTGTGTGTACCCATGGGAACGAATAAGTGTCATCATACAAATGTTTTCACTTGACCCATTATCAATCATGATAGTATTTATGGATTTCTCATTGATATAAGCTTGTATGAATACTACAAGAGAGTATGAATAATCATAAATAATATCACTATCATAAAATGTAATCATAGGCCATTATGGTGAAGTATTGATAAGTGTACCAATGATTGTATCTATTATGTGATTATAGGCATTATGGTGTAGTATTGATAAGTATACCATTGATTGTATCTATTGGGTGATCATACATTTTAGGTATAGGATACGTGTTGTATGCATGCATAATTTTAAAGTATCCTTAGTCTTTATTATCTCATGTTTAGGAAATAAATCATTAAATATATTCAACTAGTGATTTCCATTATTATATGGCTAAGATTCATCTGTAGGGTGCCTAAATAAATAATGTTGTCATCAATAAGATCTTGTATCTTATATCTCAATTTGAAGCATTTATTCCTAGAATGTCTTACAATTTGATGATAGTCACAATACACATTTTCATCATAGTTCCTTGACGTAGGCTTGTTTGGATTGATATATTATGGAGGAAGAAGTGTGATAAGCTTGCATTCAAGTAAATTATTTAGAACTACATGAAAATATGACAATAATATTAAAAATTTCCTCTTCAATGGAACTATCAATTGTAGTTGGTTTGTAGGTTATGATACTACATTAACTATTATCTTTGACTCACTCTTGTTATCAGTTGGTTCAACCTTATAACTTAATTTGCTTTGAAACTTTGTTGTTGAAGTAGTTGTAGGATTAGATGTATACTTTTGTTTGTTCAAATTTGTGAGCTTAACTTATTCATCCCTTATTGTATGACATAACACATTAAAAGATTTGAATCTTTTAAATATAATTGACTCATAGAATGGTGCAAGTAAGCTTTGCTTGAATATGTCTTGTAATTCATTGTTAGCCATGATATTGGTCATATTAGATAGCATTATCTTGTACCAAAGTATATAATCATTAATTGGCTCATTATATCCTTGCTTGAGTTTAATTATTATTACATAAGATAGTTTCTCATCAATATTGATGGCAAAACGGGATAGAAATTGGTCTATCAAAGTATTGAATGCTCTTGTAGACTAGATGGGAAGATCATAGAAGCATCATAATGCATAATCCTTAAGTATTCTCAAAAATATCTTGGTCAATAAGTTTCCATTAAATGCATTGTCAAAGTAAGCCAGTGATCTAAGGTATTGCTTGGGATCATATTTACCCTTGTATAGAAGAAGCTTAGGAGCTACAAAACCTATTAGTGATGGTTACACTGATATATCAGGGGATAAGGGGTTATGAAATAAGGCATATGAATCCATGGAATGACTAGATATCGATGCACCTTGATCTATTTACAACAATATAACATGTAGAGATGTAAACGTGTACTCAAAGTAATGCATAATGTTGGTGATATAAAATGCATAGTCATCATGGGATGAGTAAAGGTTGTCTATGTAGGAATTGGTACATGATTTTTTTGGATGCTTAGTGTTTCCCCTAAACCCTATCTAGATATCACATAAGTAACTATAGGTGTAGACATAGGGATAATACCATGTTCTAATGGAGGCATACCAACACAATCATTGGTTTGAACGTATTCATAATTAATTGCATCATAAAAAGAAGAACCATTCATTGTATCCATTTTAGCTGAGTAATAAGAATATAATTATGCTTTATATGAGTCCCACCTAATCTAGCATTTTTTCTTAGCGGTACAATATAAATGGCCTTCTTGATTGGCATAGGATGGAATCATGCAAGTATGTACAAGACTAGGGCCAAAGGTGAAAATATTTGTTATCTTTTGAATGGGGAAATCAAAGATTAGATCTGAAACCTTAATATAAAAATATGTAACCCTAGAAGGATGAAACCCTAATGGAAACCTATGGTTTGGTATAATTTGATGTGTATGGGTTCAACAGTATGTTTTACCCTAATTTAAAAAAAAAACCCTAATAAGATAAAAAATAGTATGCAAATTTAGATTATTAAATATGGAATTTAAACTTTAATTTTAATTTAAAAGCTTGGAATATATTAAAATGATTCAATAAATGACATGTGATAAATATAGTAAATAAAATAAATAGATGAATACTTATCTTTTTTGGTTGAGTGTCTGACTATGATTATATTTTGGAAGTAAAAATTAGACTAAATTAGGCCTGTGATTCATTTGGTTTAGTAACTATACTTTTGTCTACGAAGGGTTGGTTCCATTGATATGGGTCAGTATCAATTTTTGATACTAGCCTATGCTAGTTGGTACTGACTTGTGTAGAAATGAAGAATTATTACCATATGGTCACCTTCACCTATCTCTGTATGTTATGTATGTTTGATATCTAACCCTAATGATGCATGTAACCCTATGAATAAACCTCCACCTTAAAACCCTAGGTGTGCATGTGAGGGCAAAAAACTTGTCCAGAACTAGGAAAGTGTAATGGGTTAAGCTGACCCCAATCACCCCCATTTGATGATATACCATTGTTTATGTATTTTATACTCTGAAAATGGAAATAAAACCATATGTAGTTCTTCCACCTAATGAGATTGTGCAATTATGATCCTTCATTATATGTATGTAACTAATGCTTTAGCTTTGATACTTAACAATGTTTATTTTGACTTAGATTTGGTATGCTTCAAACTTGGCTTGTGACTGATCCTAGTGATAGAATTGTAATTTGGGGAGAATATGGAAAATTTTATCATTTTAAAATTATGTATGGATGTGTACCAAATAAATGTAAGTTCCCATATTAAATTAGACATTGATTTATATATCTATGAGTCTAATTAGGTAATTTATCATACCATCGACATGCTAGGTAGATGGGACAACCCTAAAAAATGTTTGATTTTTAAAATAGTCACTATTAGGAGACAATTTATACTGATTAGATTAGGTTATTATCGACTAGTGATATTGATTGAATTTGGAATTACCGATTAATGTATAATCAAATTAAATTAAATATATGGAAATGTTTATGCAAGATTGTAAGGCTAGAACAAACATTGAGGTTTATGTAGGTGTGTAATAACAAAATAGAAGGGTCAAACACATACAATAACATGTAAGTGTGAGATAATGGTGGATTATAATGTGTCAAGTTGTTTAACCCTAATTTTTTAGAATATGGTGGTATACGATTAAGAATATAGAAATAGTTCAAGCACAAGAGTGATAAACTAATCTATAATATGACAATTAATTACAAACTCATATAAATGAATATTCTAAATTATAATATTGAAATATGTTAAATATATAAAGTAATAAATTTAAAAGATGTTCAATTGATTGTAATATTAAAGAGAACTGATAGTTGGGTTTACTATGTGCAAGCATATCTAGACTGAAAATAGGTGAAAATTATATAGGACCAGTCATCAAATTCTAGAAATTGTACTTTTGTAGCCATGAACACTACTATTAGATTTGGTAACACTAGTGTTTGACTATGATGTAGGTGTCTAGTTCAAAATAATGACTGGATCTGAACGTGACCAAATTCACTATTTTAGGTTTTCTATCATTTTTATACTAATATATTCATATCTAGGATATAGGTTGTTTGATCAAACCTTAGTTCTTCACCCTTATTCACCCTTAGAATGAATTTACTAAAAATGGGTTAGTGGGCTCACAATGTTGAGCTAACCCTAAAGACTCCTTTGTCAATGGGCACTACCTATGTAGCTAAACTCCAAGGAGGCCCTCAAACTTATGTAGTTATCCCCTATACATGGGAAAGTGTGCACACAAAGGTGTAATATACTATATGATGATGATGCATGGAGTGATCTATCTTGTAATTTGACTAATATAACTCATGGGATGCTCTTTAAATGGTTCACACCTGTAATGTGACTGATCCTATGATTTTTATGAAAATAGGGATGAATAAGGTAGAATAACTTGGTTGTGCAGTTGATTAATTTAAATTTAATAGGTGTTTGTTTGGTATTTTCTAGGTGAGGAATTATAAGGCTTATACTTTTATTTATACCACACCTTTTGAAAATGTTTCATTGTAAGATTCAATAAGACAATTAGGCTAACCCATAAGTTTTTCTGGGATAGTTTTCTATCTAGGCCTAACTTTCCTTAGGCATGTGCTAAAGTGATTAAAACCTAATGTGATAGCACACTGACATTTCACGCAAGACTTAGAATTATCACACATTCACCCAAAGCATGTAGTGAGGGACCATTTCCCATTGATTTTGTTGGGTGAAGGTGTACTTAACATATACTAGCACTCGAACATCCACTTTAATAAATGATTATCTAGAAAAATAAATATGCAATAGTTATGGGCATAAATTTAGTTAAATGAACAATCATGATTAAGATGATCAACACCATTATTTATATAATACACATGATAACATTCAATTAATGTAGATTCCATTCATCATATTCATAATAGATTCATAGGTTACATAAAAAATACATGGTGCAACTTTATCATACAAATATGTTATCTACTGGAGTATAATAATAGTATCACAATGCTATCCTCGATAAAATTAATGAAATAATAATTAAAAACAATCAACAACATTACAAAGATCTAATGAAGGGTATTTATACTTGGTTTTCCCTAACCAAGTACTTATAGTAATAATCACACTTATAGTGACTCACTAATGATCTTCAATAGACTGAGTCATGGTAGCTAATTACATTATTTCCCTAAGGACCTAGGCCTTTTTGCTCCTATATTCCTGATTCGATGTTAGATCCTCATCACCAAGTGCCTATCATCTCACATGCCAGTGCTAGATTTATGCATGACTTAGTATTTTTCATCCCTAGTAATTGATCCCTAACCATCTCCCACTTCTCATGCACTCCCCAAGTCTTCTACTAGTGTTTCATGCCCTTAATTATTGGTTTCTTAATTTATTATGTATATTCTCTAAATGGGTTTTCCCATGCCATGAAATCCCACACTACGATCTTATGTGCTATGACTCTTCCATGCTATGATTTTTTAGCATCATCCTTCTACACCGTGCATGTTTTCTAAAGGATTTAGCCAAAATTTGGGGTCTAACATCACCCCATACTATGTCATTAGTCCATCCTGAACTAATCACCAATTTCAAAATCTACCAAAAACTCAAGACCAACCTACTTGATCTAATTATTGACACCTTCCCAATGTGACAAGGTGTTAAGAAAATTCATCTCTATTTAGTCAATGGTCACTTTTATCTTATTGGCCTCCTTAGGTTGGTTGGGAGACTCGTCTGCTTTATTGACCAAACATTTAAGGGATGTGGAAACATCCTTATTAACACCTTTAAGCATGGAGACCTTAGTTACATGCTATCTTCAAAAGGCCACAAAGTTAGAGTTTATTTCATATCAATGCATGCTTATAGTATTTACTCCATGGTGTTTATATCCTTAAATGCTTCTTTGTGCTCTGAGTGGTCTTTTATTAATAAGGTTGTATCAGCCAACTATTGTCACTAAAGTTTTTTTGCTTGAAGCTAAGCTTTCAAAATTTTTCTGAGCCACACCAAATTCTCAAAAAACCCATATACAATTAGAATGACATATTTAACTATGCAAGGTTCACTTGCATACCTACACTAATTTTACAAACTAATTTGTTACCCATACTTTGTCATCCCTTGGGCCAACTTTTTATTTGCATCATTTCAAAAGGAGGTCCTTAAAAGTCTCTAGTTTGTCTATCACCTCACTAGATAGGGGGATTCTATCTTCAAGCTTTGGATCTTAGATTATAATTTCCTTATGAATGTTTAACATTTTTACTTTAGTAGTTGTTTCTACCTCTAATTTGTACTTTAACTTAGCCATCTCTTCTTTTAGTTTGGTTCTGGTGGTGACCTCTTTATTATATAGTTCCACCACGTCGGCATGTTTTTACTTATCCCCCGTGCATCATACTCTACAAGGACATTCTACCTTATGACCTTAGATGTGATATGCTAGTTTGTACAAAGGTAAACTAACAAGGATCTACCCAAAGAGTAGTGGGTAGCACTGCTACTTGAAAATCTAATATAAGACTATCAGAGGGCATTTCAAAGTGGCATTCTTCTTTATACATGTCGAAGAAGAATGAAATCTCACACCAGGTCTAGTTAAATTCATCTTGTTTAGCAATATGAAAATACATATATAACAATTTATTAGGGATGCATTTCTAATATTGGATGTAGAGGTTGGTGGTTACATCAATATTGTCTGTTATGATAATAGAATCATCAAATGGATCTTTCCCCTTTAAGGGGTCCCACTCAAGTATCTCAACCTTTGTGTATTTCTCTTGGGAATTGGTCCTAATGTCAAGGCCACTCAATCTTAATTATGCTTTAGAACCATCCCTCCCTTCACCAAGTAGATCTTCAATCTCCATCTGTGTCTCCTCAAGGGTGGTCTCTTATCTCATCAGAGAGGGTGTCTTCTCAGAGTCAATGTCTTATTTTTTAATTTTGACTCTTTGTAAGGTCTATTATGGTATCTCTCCCTACTCTTTCACGTCACAATCATTAGGTTCCTTTGTCTCCTATTCTAAGGGAACAATTTGTGTGGTTGGCTCTAGGCCTTCAAGTCGATTAGTTTGTGGATCCCTCTTTGGTAATGCCTAGGTAGTCCTTTGCCCTTTTAAAGATTCTAGCTGAGAGATTGTACTAGAATCATGATTAGAGTGCTTATGCTTCTTTTCTTATGGTGGTGCTAAAGGAAGTTTTTATCTCTTGCACTTTGTGCTCCCTAAAGGTTTCTTCTTGGTCTTCAACATATAGAACAAAGTATGAATGGAATTGCCAACCAATGTTTGTTGCACTTTTATGTCGGTTCTATCTGACTCAACCCTTTCTCTATAATATTTCTTCCCAGGGTATACATATAAATATCAAAGAGTGCGAGTCTTTGAATAAATCTATTCAGTACCAAGCATCATAGGATGCACATTATATATCCGGTTGATGATGTTCATGAAGCATTATGTCATGAAAGTGTAAGGCAACTTAAGCAAAGTAGAAATTTCTCTAGAGGGGGATATCTTGGTGTACGTAAGGGAGTAGTGTTGATTTATAGTAAATTTGGCTTGGTCACCAACCTATGTAGGCAAGTCCTTTAGAAAGTGTCACTCGTTCCCAAATTATTCCTTCATCCCATCATACCATGATTTCATCTTGATCTTATAGGATGGAGTGATTAGGCCAAGGCAGGTGAATGCTTTGTATCACTCTACAAAGGATTTATGCTCAAGTAGGTATAATTATTTCAATTATATAGAGGTGTATTTAGGTACACCAATTTCATCAAATACTAGTAATAATAGAAACACACCCCTAACAAACCTATGGTTGGGCACCTAATGGGCTTTCTCTACATCCTCTATGATCTTATTAGCAAAGTATTGCACCCAATTGTAACTCAACCCCTCAGGGAATTATTGTGAAACATATAAGTGGGCCATATCCACTTTTTTATTGGTCTATGCCTCCAAATTTTGTAATAATTATTGAAATGACCACTCAAAGGGTGGGATCCTGAAGAATTATAATGTGCATGGTATGGCCTTGTTTTCAATACTCAAGCACCATGGCTATCTTTTTTATTTCACCCTATTCCTCTAAATCATATATAAGGTCTATATAAAATCACTACAACCCTAATACTTTGGAAATTCTTTTATTTATGATTCGTATCCAACACAAAATGAAGTAGATGTAATCCTCATGAACCCTTGAGATCAAAAACTTCACCACTTCTACTATATTTATAAAGGAAGGTTGAAGAGGTGAAAGAGGCCAAAAGTATCAAGAGAATTGAAAATATTCAAGTCATAGATCATCTTTCTCATGGTATTTTGGTGCTTGACCCTATAATCATTTTGTAACTCTACTTTATTTCTAAGCTATCAATGGTTATAGTAAAAAATATTGCAGGTTGGCATATTAGACACCCAATTTTTGGTGCATATTATCATCGTAGATTACTAAATTTCATAAATCATCAAAGGTGGTGGTGGAAGAATGACAAATTTATTATTTTCTTGGTGCACCATCTCTATCCCTATGTCTCCCAGACACTTGCCTAGTTATTCAAGTGCTTCTTATCTGATTAATACCATCTCCCTACTAATACTCAACTCTTCTTCCTTTGGAATTATAGGCAATATTTCACTCTGTTGAGCATTTTTATTAGTCTACATCACCCTTAATAGAGCCTAAAGGTTGAGGCATGACCATCGAATGTTCCCAAAAGAATATGTGTTTACTTTTGTAATTGCCTCAGCTCTCCTACTTCAATGCTTGTTAATGGTAGTCATCAACCTCTACAACCTACAACTCTTAGAGATCCTACCTATCTATATAATTGACATGGATCTATCTATTCATCTCAAGTAAAATACACTTCAAGATCTAAAAATAACTAGAATTTGTCACTTTGCACTTAATTTGATATGTTGAAAATCATTTTGCAAAATCTCAAGTTCGCTCCTTCAGCTCTGTCAATTCATAAATGTAGCAATAGTAAAAATTAAAATGACCTATTTATCTTTTTTATAGGCTCAATGGGGTAACTTGTATTTAATACCCCTCCTCAACCATATCTCCATATAATAAATGTGATCAATAGTATTTCCATGATGTGGTGTTGACACACTTACCATTACCACTATCTCCTTGTATTAATTACATGTCCCTTCCTGTGCTTTTATTGAAGTGCATGATAGTTGCAAAGATTTAAATGCTCATACCAAAGGCAAGAATCATTTTTTATCTTAACTAGTTTATGGTTATGTGCCACATCCTACATATCATTTTGTCCTTACACACTTTCACTTGTGCACCTTTGCTCCCGTGGGTATGCCTATAGACCATACCTTGGCACTTCATACATATAACACCCCTACCCTAGAATAATAGTGCTTCATGGTCCTACATGAAAACATAAGTATTAAAATGAAAATGGTGACTATAAAATCATGAAAGGGTGTACAACAAGTGCAAAACTTTATTAAAAACAAAGAAATCCTAAATTAAACTAATGGCATATGCCTTATTGGTATAAACAAAAAGACTTATTTAGAAAAGTATGATCACAACTGACTACCATTGTAATAACCAAAACTAAATTAGCTATCTAAATGCCTCAATAAACATGTGATTATGGGATAAATACTATGAATACTGAAAGGACCATCCCAATAAACATGAAGCTTCCCAGAGCGGCATGCAAAATTGGAATCATAT
Source organism: Torreya grandis (assembly GCA_037957365.1). NCBI lineage: Eukaryota > Viridiplantae > Streptophyta > Pinopsida > Cupressales > Taxaceae > Torreya > Torreya grandis. The sequence goes on along the minus strand of JARHVA010003950.1, from coordinate 100,491 downwards.
ATTAATACTTATATTCTAGTAGTAAAAGTCTTATTCTTGAGATGGAGATCATGACATGCCTTTTGTTTTAATTTCTCCATGCCTTGATTCCAGTGTGTAAGAAAGTGAGTTTCATCCAATTGTAATAAATCATCAAGGCACACTTTTAATGAGGTCTCATCATCTAGTCACCTGACATGTGTAATGTGAAGAGAGGGAACAAAGAACTCTACAAGAAGAACTACTTTAGTACCAAACACAAGGTTGAATGGCATGATTTTATTTAAATGCTTGTGAGTGGTTTGATAAGCCCAAAGTATTGTAGGCATATGATCATTCTAGTTAATGCATCTAATATTACATATCTTATTAAAAGTCATTCCCAAGATCTTGTTGACTACCTTAGTTGTACCATTTTCTTGGGGATGATATGATTTGATATTATGGTGAAAAATCATAAATTCAACCAATAAAACACAAATAGTATCATTGATGAAGTGAGTACCATGGTCACTAATGAAATTTGATGGAAAATTGAACCTAGTAATGATGTGTTCCCAAATGAATCCTACAACAATAGCAGTTGTATAATACCAAGTCATTACAAGTTTTTTCCTAGTGAGTAAGATAGTTAATAACTGTGATAACATAGTGGGACTAATATGCTGCCCTATTGGGTTGATGGGGCCAAAAAAGTCAATGGCCCAATTTTAAAAAGGTTATTAAGAGAGAATAAGATGAAGGGGTGTTACATCTCTCCTATTTGGCTTTCCCATGCACTGACAAATATCACAATAGCATGCATAACTCTTAGCATCCATAAATAGGGTAGGCCACCATAAGCCAGCTAAGATAACCTTTCAAATGGTAGCCTCACCAATCTAATGTCCTCAAACAACACCTTCATGGACCTCGTGAAGTACCTCAATGCACTCATGTTTCATGACATAGTGTCAGATCACCTCATCATAGCTAAGTTTATAAAGGTCACCCCCGATAAGTTAAAATGAATCAATGTAAACAATGAGTTGCTTTTTGGATAGAGTGACGAAGTTCAAAAAGGTAGTTATGTATTCTAATTCCTCAAGAATGCACGAGACATGAAATAACTACATGTCAGGTAGGTCATCTTCTATAGTGTGTGTTGGCTTGCAATATTCAATTAGTGAAATATGGTCTACACTGTAATTGGCCTTACTAGGCTTGACCATAACTAAGAACTAGAATTCTTGAAATAATACCATCTATTAGAAAATATGACCATGCAAAACTAGTTTGTTGACTAAATACTTCAATGCCTCATAGTTCGTGAAGAAAATAAATGGGGTTGCCAATAGATACTATCAAATTTTTTGAAGAGCATAGACCATAGATAATGCACTAGACCAAGTGCATAGAGTGTCATAAAATGTGTGAGCCCAAAGGCATTCTAGAAAAAAGTTTCTTTAGTTGTCCACATTGACTTGCAAGCCTCAAGATGAGGTTCTAGAACTCAAATACCACTATAGATGATAGTAACACATATATGGTTATTATGATGAAATCTATGATGCAATGCAAAATGTACGTGATCCCATATAAGCAGTCTTTCATGATGAGTTCACCACCATGTTGTAGATGTGCCATTAAAAATGTGAAAAATTGATCACACTCAATCAACATTAGAATCCATAAACCTATTGGACAAATCCATAAACCTATTGGAAAAATTGATCACACTCAATCAAAAATTGAAAAATGTGAAAATATTCCAGCTATTGGACAAATCCATAAACCTCCATTTGACTATGGAAACATATAGCTTCACCTAGCCTTATAGGTGGTGCAACCATGATTTATCCATGTATGACTTGGCCAGTCACAAAACAAACAAATCTATGGTGTTTTTGATACTTTGATCAAGTATCATCATGAATACTGATAAAACCACATATTCTCCTAGTAAGGTTATAGTCACTCCATGCCCAATAATCATAGCCATTACTAGTGTTGTTAGAGAGGGATTCTGCATCTTTCTAGCATAAGATGCCATCAGGGGTGGGATCATTACATTCACTACCTTGAGCTATGACATTATATATATATATATAATTAATGTCTTCCTCAACATTAATAGGTATGTATAGGGGCCCATGAGCATGATCCAATGGAATGAATATACACTGATGTACCATTTATTAAAGCTTAAATTAGCATTGTTGGTGTAACACCATGGATGCCCCAATAGTGCTAGGAAGATATTAGCCTCGGCCAACTCTAGGACTTTAAAGTTTTCTTTGAATATAACACTGAGGATATCCAAAATGGCATCTTTAAGAACACCATTCGGTAAAGTACAAGTATTTCTAGCCATGAATAATACATGGGGTAAAGGTTTTAAAGCCAGGATAGCCATATTTTTCTAGACATCATTTGTGATAACATTGACTTCAACACCATGTCGACTAAGACATCCTAGATTACCCATCCATCGATTATAGTGTTCACCAATATCTCTTTGTCCTTTTATGGGTTAGTGTGGATGGGAGTGTTTTATCATTGGGCATGGTTTAAATGATGATATTTAGTAGGCCTTGTAATGTAATACTTTATCTAGTTATGTAATAGTCACTTGTAGAGCTCTTGAAAGTCATTTGGTGCCATATCATGATGGTCTATGGATTTTTACATAGTGGCACATTGAGTACCATCATGATATTTAACAAAATTGGATCTTCCCTTGCAATTCACTTACTAAGTTCATAGTGTCCTTGAGCACCTCCTTTTACTACTAAGCATTGGGATGCCTAATAACTTGAGGATTTTTATGCTATACTTTATTAATAGGTAGAGTGGACATAAACTAGGATTATCCACCACTACGTATTGTAATATTAACTTTAGGGACTTTCAGAGTGTCAATGAATGGTCTCTAGTGTGGTTTCTCAATGTGTATCATACCAACACCTTTCTCATTTATTTATTTGGAAATGGTTGTGTAAAATTCAAGGCACTCTTCTAGACGATGCTCATTTTTATAGAAGGCACATATAGGATAGACTAGGTAGTCATGTTGGTAGTGATCATGGGAACCACACTTATATCAAGTTCAAGGTGGAAATCATCCATCTCCATGTTCTCAATGTTGACCTTGCCTATGATAACCACCATTTTCTTGGTTTTTTAAAATAGAGGCCTAATGTGTACTATGTGCATGTCTCATAAATGTCACTAATTAGATGATAATCATTGGTATCATGAGTATATGCATCACATATCTTATAATAAGTGGACACCTTTGACTGAGTGGCACATTGTAACAAAGGACAAGATCAAACATCATGCTCTTCTTGGTAGATTTCACATGACTACTTCAATATAATGCATATGTTCTTACAAGGATAATTGTTTATATTATGGGCTTTAGACTCATAATAAACACACCATAGGCCATTGTGAGTGTCATGAGCACTGTGTGAAGTTATATTTTATAGTTAAGATGCCATTGCATCTATTTGAGCCTTCATGAAAGGACTAATTACTATATCATTATTTATAACAACTTTGATGTGAAGGGTAGCTTCCAAGGCCTCACATAGGATAGTAAAAGTTCTCTAAGATAATGTTCATCTAAAGGGGAAAAACAAACCTCCCAAAAACCACTGAGCATTTTGAGTAACATTTATCTCAAATGAGATTTTGGAAAGAAGTGTCTTGAACTATGCATCATACTCATGCATGTTCTAAGTTAATTCTTATTTGATATCTTTTAGAATAATGATAATTTATCGCTCAAACTCCAAAATGTCAAATTCATAGAGGAATACTACCTTAAGCTGATCATAAATGATGAAAAATTATTGAGGACAATATTTTTAGTACCACTTATGTGCACATTAAAAAAGGGTGGTTGAAAATTGAGTAGATTTCTATTTAGAAGAAGTTATGCCACACACTCACTAGATAAGTTCACACTTATGAAAAGGCTCTATGGCATTATCCATGCCTTTATATTATATAAAATAAAGCATAATTTTATAGTATAAAATGGGTGGTTGAGGTACTTGAAATGGTGGATACTGAGAAGAACTTCTGATCCCTCTTGTTCTTTGGGGGTAGAGTCCACCACTTCCTCCTGTGCCTTTTCCTATTCCACTAGTTGAACCACCACCTAGTCCACCTCTTATACCTCCAATATTAGTAGAAAACTTGAGGCATTAGGTGATGAGGTAGGTTTAGTCACTATATTTAGGCCGGTAATTTACCCACTACTTGTGTTGAGTCCACTAGGCATACCAAGTTGGATCATGAAATTACTTTGTAAAAAGAAAGAGTTAATACATTAGTGTCTTAGCTGATGAATTAATGACTTGAGCACCTTAAATGGAATAAGGATTTCTTAGAGAGGTTTAATACCTAGATGCCACTTGGACTAGATCAATAGACAAATGGTGGTAAGGAGTGCTGAATAGTTATATACTTGAATTGCTGTTTCCACATACTCCTGCTTTGAAAAAGTAGAGGATCAATTTTTACACAAACCCAAAGGCACATTTATGAAAGAGTTCAATGCAAAAATAAAGAAATTAATTGTGGATTATGGCTTTTAAACTTTTAAAATTTCATTCTAAATTCCTTTTGTGTATGATCAACACAAAGGGGGAGAAGGGGATGTATAGGTGAAGTGCAATAGAAGGGGATGAATGGATTGACACCTGAGAGCTTAGGAGACAAAGTTATAACAAGAGAAGGCATATGTTGATAGAATATCTAGAACCTATAAGTGTTGAGATAACCCATAGAAAATGGGAAGGGCATGGGGAATGATCTCTTGAAATATAGCAATGTGAGGAGAGAAATAGTGAATTAATGGATCGATCTCAACAATTGATAGGTGTAGAATGCATTGGGTCCCTATATAATTTAGTAATTGAAGATGCACTAGATGTGCTGACCCACTTTGAACCTATGGCATGAGCTCATGTGATGGATCCCCCACATGAAGAAAGAAGAATGATAACTAACCTTGTTGTCAACGTAGACTTAGGATGTTTTGTAGATTTGGAGTATAATTTTGTGATGGAACAAGTTATTCCCTTCCAGAAGTTGATCAATGATACCTCTAGACCATTGGGTGATATCTCACCAAGATATAATGTTAGCATAAGCATACCAACTTATCCAATTTCAGCAATTTTTACTGGGTAATAGCCTACAAAAAGTGGATTGGTGTCACAAGTGAGTAGTACTATGCCCTTAACATCAACAATGCCAATAATAACAATAGGATCAATGCCTAACCTAGTGGTTGGAGGAATTGGAGGGCCAACACCCACATAGACACTGGGGGGCCAAGAACCTTAGATGTTGGAGGTTTTTCAATGATGTCTCTACGGTGACCAAGGTTGTTGATGAGGTGTCATGTGTGTTAGATTGATAATGACAAAGTGTGCTTCAAGGTGCCTTAGTGTTCTTGCATAGTTATTTAATGTTTGACTTAATGAGAAAATTGATGGATGATATTATTAATATGGACATTTTTTAGAGACCATATGGGTGTTATTAGTGCTTATTATGCTTATATAAGTGAATGGAATTTATTAGAGTAATACAATGAGTATCTAGGTTCAAGTAGTCATCTTGACAAATAAAGCCAAGTAAATAATTTTATGATGTTATATTTCATATGTGTGAAGTTTTTAAGAGTAGTTTGATACATGTATGGATTAAAATATGTGAGGATATCATATGGTTCAAATTTTATGTCATGAGGTTGAGCTTAGAAAAAGTTATTAAGGTGCAAAGTTGGACTCTCAGACAAGAGTTCACTATGTTTCTATACTTAGCCAAATTTACAAGAGGAGATCTACGATGAGCATTTAATCAGATAAAATATATAATGGAAAGAATTTAATGTGACTAGATAATGATATGATAGAGTGTATTGAGTCAAATAGTAATATTTCATGTAGGGCTACCAAGTGGCAAAAGTTCATTGGAGTCAAATAGTCAATATGCTTAGAAGGTACATGTTGGTGATAAGTGTCACAATATTGGAAGCTTTGATAGTAGATAAACAATGATAATTTGATAATTTAGTTAGATATAAATGGCATGTATTAAGTAAATAAGTCAAAGGATACTCATATTTCATGCATAACTACCAAGTGGTACAAATGCATTGATTGAATGGTATAGGGTGTGCAGAAGGCACGTAGAGCTACCAAGTGGCATAATCATTGGAGCTCGAATCGAAGATCAATGGTGAGAATTTAAAGATATATATAGGGATAATTACAAGGATATAAATGGTGAATATTTTTTCAAATTTTATAGGAAGCATGAGATGAGGTCAAAGTATCTGAAGTTTAATAGTGACCGTTGGCATTTGAATTTAACAAAAGAAAAAACTAGTGCTCAGTATTTTGCTCATAAATTTTGATGTAAGACAAATTTGAAGGTGATGTAAAATGAAAAATTGTAAAATAATAAAATATTATTCCAAATAATCTAGTTATAAGGTATGAATTTTTGTATAGTCAAAGATATTTAACTTCAAAGTTGACTATTTGTTTTACCATGTTCTACAAGTGACCCGAGAAGGAAAATTGAAGAGTTATTTATGGTATTTTGATGTTTCAAGATAAAAATACTATTGGAGAGTGTTTTATAATACATGAAGACCATATATATGGATATTATAGGTTTTACCAATCCATATTTAGTGTGAACAAGGGATTTGAAGTTGACTATGTTTGTTGAAAGTACTGCCAGTTTGAGTGACCATCTTACAGAGGTAGGTTGAAAGAGTTATAAGAAGATTTGAAGAATAAAATGAACATGGGGATGTTTAATAGGTAATATATGATATATTAATTCATTTTTTTAGTGTATTTTTTGATAAAAGTGTTTTTATGATTTAATTCTATATGATAGACTTTTTTGTGTTTTTAGGCCTTTTGGTGAATAGTTTAGAATAGCTTGGTTCAAGGTATGAGGTTGATTTCCAGGTGACATGGACCCATGAGGGAATGAGAAAGGGTATATTAGAGATATGTTTTATGTGTTTGAATAATTGGTAAAGGATTAATGTGGTCCAAGTAGTCTCACATTTAATGTGTGAGTATGAAGGCCTAATTGTTTTAGGTCTCACTAAGACCTAATGGTGGTTTAGGGCTAATGAGGTAATGGCCGACCTATGAGAATGGTTTTTGAGATATTTATTAGTGTGATATAAGTATTAATTATTAAGTCAAGTCTATGGCTAACCAATAATATAATATTTATGAATACTCTATAAAGAGTGAAAGCAAAGGTGATAGTGTCTAGACTTAAGAGTGTAGAATTGAGGAGTTGTGTGTTTGTGTGTGGATTCAAGCAAAGGAGATAAAATTTGAAAGAGAAGGTACATGTAATTGAAGAGTAATAGAGAGTGAAAAGGATAAATCATGATTATCTAATTAATTTTCTTTAGGATGACACATAAGTCATTGGACCTAATGAGCATAGAAGAGGCAGTTTGAGCAAATTAGCCCTAGAGGTAGTTTGAGAGAGATTAGAGGTGAAGAGTGTATACAAAAGTGATCATCATAAGTTGAATATTAGAAATAGGTGTTCAAGGTGATCTATTCAAGCATCTAAGTGGGTTCTTTGTTTTTAATGGGGTTGGTTCCTCCTTGCAAGGTAAAGTTTGTTAAAGGTCTAGTTGTTGTGGGTGCTCAGCTAGCAAGGGAAATAACTCCTTATGGGATTGGTGTCTCACTAAAGTAAGGGATAGGTGTTACTTGATCAGTTGGTGCTGGTCTAAATTTTGGATCTTATTTTATAGAACTATAGTCCATCTTATAGGGTTTAGTGGGTTTTATCCCCCAAGAGGGTTTCCTGCATATATGATGTGTTCTTGTGGTGTATGCTCTTATGTATGCTTTGGATGTATGTGATGTCATGTTTATGTTTCTTAATAAATTTAATGTATGTTGAATTCTTAATAGTTAGGAATTAAATCTAATTATATTTTAATCACTGATTCACCCCCAATGATTTTACCTCTAACAATTGGTATTAGAGCATGACGTTCTATGTAAGTTTAACCACTTGAAAGTGATCCAAGGTAAAAAGATGGCTAAGTGATTGAGGAAAGAAAATATTGAGATGAGATAAATGGTCAAAATTATTGAAGAATAGATTAGTCATATTGAGACTAGGAAGAGTAATTCTAATCCAAGGATGATGAGCATGAGATGAGGCATGATGAGCTTAATGAATAGTTCATGAAATATAGTGAAAAGATAAGTCATCTTAAAACCAAGTTTGAGAGATTAAGTGATATTGTCAATGAAGAAAATTTGACCATACAAGATCTTAAGGATCAATTATGTGTTACAAAGACAAATCTGAGTTCAAAAGAGGAAGAACACAAACATCTCAAGACTCAATTAGAAAAGACAAATGCCAAGTTAAGTTGAAAATAAGGTGAGAATGATGAGTTTAAGTCCAATATTGATTCTATAAAAATTATTGAAGAGAAAGCATGTATATTGAAAGATGCCATGGCTAAAGAAGATAAGAGCAATAAGGAGACTATCTAAGTTCTCAAAATTTAGTTAGAGGCTATAAGTTCAAGTATGAGAGCTAAAGAGGATGAGACTATTTAATTGAAAACCAAGCTAGATTCATTAAAGGATGAACATGAGCAATTTGTTGTCAAGGTAAACAAGGCTTAGAAAGAGAAACACATGTCAGCCCATGAAAAAAAGAATGAAAGCACCAACATAAACAAGAAAATATCCATTAGGAAACCAAGTGCTATAAGGTATGAAAGATATTTTATTGGTATTTTTTTTTATTATCACTTGATTGGTCATAAGGTAAGAAACTGTAGAAGAGCAACTACTCAGCTAGAGGTATGAATAATGTAGTCTGATATAATTGTCATGACATGGGACATATTGCTAGATTCTACCCTAGAATGCATGGGAAAAGACTAATCTAGGTATGGATACCTAAGACAATCAAGCTTGAGAATAATGGACCTAAGAGACAAGATGATATGTTTGCTAAGATTCACAATACTCATCAAGCAGAAGGTATGAATGATGTTATTTGTTTTAGTTATCATAAAGTTAGTCATATTGCAAGATATTATAAAGCTCTCATGTCATAAAAAAGTGCATGGACATCCTAGTGTGCTCAAGATAGGTCAATCCTTGGTATGGAATCCTAAGGAAGTGAAGACCAAGAAATTTTTTTTAGTTAAGCTGAAAGATCAAGGTGGAATACTTGCTAAAGCAAAAGAGGAATTAGATATGAAGAAGGTTCAGGAGTGCTAAGAGAATGTATCATCTATCCAGTTAGAAAAGGAGAATTAAAAGTTAGCTCAATTTGACCTCAAGGAGAAGACCAAGCTGCTAGTTGAGACTAATTCTGAGGTGTGTATGGATACAAGTGAACATATTATTATTTTTGAGCATGTTTTATACAAAGAACATTAGTTGTCAATGCTAGGGTTCTTTCTTCAGATGAAAATTTATGTCATGAATATTTTTTCTCTCCATGTAATGTCAATTCATTCTTAAAAAAGGAGAATATTGTAGTGGATGAGCATGTTGCTTCTCTCAATCCTATGAATAAGAAGAATAATTATTAGTATCAGATGACCAAAGAGGAGAAGGAATATGTGGAGTTTTGGGAAACTCCTAGTTTCACATTGTTCTAGGACATTATGGGTTAGAGTGTCTCTATCTAGGCTTCAAGGAGATACTTGATAATAAGAGGAAGCATGGTGGATGCCAATTTAGCTTTGGTTGACGTTGTTGGTCAAATGGTGAAGAATGAAGATGTTAGTTCTGAAGGTCTATAGGTAGAGAATGGAGGTTTCTAAGTGTCTGATCAAGGTTGGTGAGTTATCAAGATATTCTATTCCATAGAAAGATATAGATCATTAAGAGGACTTATTAAATATGTCATAATCCAAGTGAAGCATGGAGTTAGGGGGAGATAACTTAGATAGTTTGAAAGGCTTAAAGAGCTGTGTATAATATGAAGGGAAGCATGTGTGAGATGTTTCAATCATGGTGGAGATATGAAGAAGTCTACTATAGATGTGAACTCAAGCATGTTGATATGATGACTTGATCAAACTAAGTCAGGTGCTTTGACAGTGCATTGAATCCTCATGCATAAACAAAGAGGGAACTTTGTAAATGGTTTGGTCTTAGGATCAGAGGACTATATAGTAGAATTTGAGAGAAAAGGTATGAAAGAAATTATGTTGATTCATAATTGTTGGAAATGGTCTAAAGATGCTCAAAAGGGTGCCTAAGCTCAAGTGCCTTAGGGTGAGTCCCTCTTAATGTTTTCAAGGTAAGTTTATGTAGTTTCTAATGTTCATATATGTTCAGTATTCATAGAAGCTATGTATGATCAAAAAAGAGTGTAGTCATGGACCATGTTTGAGAATCTTCAGGTAAGAATAAGTATGCATAATGTTAGGGGGAGTATGTATCATCTCTCATAGGTGGTCATTTCTTATTATTGGTCTATGAAGTCTTTTTAGGTCTGTAGGATGAGGAGTTGAGCCCACTTTATCATCATGTCAAAGGGGGAGAAAGTGCTTGAAGATATAGATAGAGTCTATGCATAAGCTTTGTATTGGTGCTAAAATCAATGACAAAGGGTGATATTTTTTTAGGTTTTTCAATTATGTCTCCAAAGTGACCAAGGTTGTTGATGAGGTGTCATGTGTGTTAGATTGACAATGACAAAGTGTGCTTCAGTATTCTTACATAGTTATTCAGTGTTTGCATTAATGAGGCAATTGATGGATGATATTATTGATATGGACATGTTAAATATAACCTATGGGATGTTATGAGTTCTTATTATACTTATGAAAGTGAATGTAATTCATCAAAGCAATCAATTGAGTGTTTAGGTTCAAGTAGTCATGTTGATAGATAAAGCTGAGTAAGCAATTTTATGATGTTATATTTCATAGGTGTGAAGGTTTTAGGATAAATTTGATACATGCATGGATTAATATATGTGAGGAGATCATATGGTTTAAATTTTAGGTCCTGAGGTTAAGTTTAGAAAAAGTTATTAAGGTGCAAAGTTGGCTTCTTAGACAAGAGTTCACTATGTTTCTATACTTAGTCAAATTTGCAAGAGGAGATCTACAGTGAGAGTTTAATCAGATCACAGATCTAATGGTGAGAATTTAATCTAACCAAATAATGATATAATGGAATTTATTGAGTCAAATATTAAATATTTCATGTAGGGATGCCAAATGGCAGAATTTCATTGGAGTCAAATAGTCAATATGTTTAGAAGGTATGTTATAGTGACAAGTGTCACAATCTCAAAAGCTTTGACATTAGAAAAATGGTCAGAATTTGATAATATAATTAGAGATAAATGATGTGAATTAAGTCAATAATTCAAAGGATGCTCATATTTCATGTATAACTACCAAGTGGCATAAACACATTGACTTATTGGTACATAGTGTGCAAAAGGCACGTAGAGCCGCCAAGTGGCACACCCATGGGAGCTCAGATCAAAGATCAATAGTGAGCGCTAAAAAATAAATATAAAGATAATTAAAAGGAGATAAATGGTGTTTATTTTTTAAAATTTTATATGAATCATGAGATGAGGTCAAAGTGTTTAAAGTTTAATAGTGATAGTTGGCATTTGAATTTAACAAAGGAAAAAACTAGTGCTCAGTATTTTGTTCATAACTTTTGATCTAGGATGAATTTGAAGGTAATGTAAAAGGAAAAATTGTAAAGGAATAAAATTATATTATAAATAATCTTTTTATAAGGTATGAATGTATGTATAATTAAAGATGTTGATCTTTAAAGTTGACCATGTGTTTTACCATGTTTTGCAAGTGACCTGAGAAGGAAAATTGAAGAGTTATTGATAACATTTTGATGTATAAAGATGAAATAAATATTGGAGAGTGTTTTATACTCCATGAGGACTATATATATGGATCTCAAAGGTTTTATAAATCCATATTTAGTTTTAAAAAAGGCTTTTAAGTTGACTATGTTTGTTGAAAGTACCAACAACTTGAGTGACCATCTTGTAGAGGCAAGTTGAAAGAGTTTTGAGTAGATTTGAAGAATAAAATGGAAAAGGGGATGTTGAATAGGTCATATATGATATATTAATTCATTTTTTTGAGTGGATTATTTGATAAAAGTTTTTTTATGCTTCAGTTCTATATAACAAACTTTTTTTGTGTTTCTAGGCCTTTTGGCAAGCAGTCTAGAATGGCTTGGTTCAAGGTATGAGGTTGAGTTCCAGGTGAGATGGACCCATGAGGGAATGATAAAGGGTATATTTGAGATATTTTTGATGTTTTTAAATCATTGGTAAAGGTATAAGGTGGTCTAAGTAGTATCACATTTAACATGTGAGTATAAAGGCCTAATTGTTTTAGGTCTCACCAAGACCTAATCGTGGTTTGGGGCTAATGAAGTGATGGTCAACCTATGAGAATGGTTTTTGATATATGTATTAGAGTGATATAATTATTAATGATTAAGGAAATTCTTATGGCTGATCATGAATTTAATATTCATGAAGACTCTATAAAGAGTGAAAGAAAAGGTGATAGTTTCTAGACTTGATAGTGTAGAGTTGAGGAGTTGTGTTTATGCAGATTCAAGCGAAGTAGAGAAAATTTAAATATAAGGTATGGGTAATTAAGGAAAAATTGAGAGTGAAGATAATTATTCATGATTTTTTGATTAAGTTTATGTAGGAAGACACATAGGTCATTAGATCTAATGAGCCTAGAAGAGGCAATTTCAGCAAATTAGCTTTAGAGGTAGTTTGAGAGAGATTAGAGGTGAAGAGTGTAGAAAAATGTGATCATAATTAGTTTAAGAGTAGAAAAAGGTGTTCAAGGTGATATATTAAAGTATCTAAGTGGGTTCTTGGTTTCATAAGGTGTTGTTTCCTACCTGCAAGGTAAGGCTTGCTAAAGGTCTAGTTGTTGTGGGTACTTAGCTATATAGGGGTAGTAGCTCCTTATGGGATTGTTGTATCACTAAACTAAAGGATGGGTGTTACTTGATCAGTTTGTTCTATTCTAAATATTGGATCTTGTTTTATAGTATTTTCGTCTATCTTATAGGGTTTAATGGGTTTTATCCTCTAAGAGGGTTTCCTACATATATGATGTGTTAATGTGGTATATGCTCTTATGTGTGCTTTAGATGTATGTGATTTTATGTTTATGTTACTTCATCAAGTTGATGTATGATGAATGATTAAGAGTTGGGAATTAAATTTTATTATCTTTCAATCACTGATTCATGCCCCCAATGATTTTACCTCTAACATCAGATGTCAGCTGTACCCCCATAACAAATATACTATGAAATGGCCATACAATTTCCAAAATACCATGACATAGAGAATTCCATAGAACATCTAATAAAATATGAAATATAGTATCATGCATGGGGTATAACCCAATTTTCATGTAAAGTAACCTAGTTCATGATAACTCTATTAGATCATGCCCATACCTAGTATAGGAAATTTGATCTTAACCAGGCTATGGTTCACTACAACACTTTAAAGGAAGCATTACTAAAGGAATTTGACATAATAGAGGTTGAATAATATAGCATCATTATGGTCTTAGATATTAACCAAGGAATCTCAAAGAGTGTGCACCTATATGATACAAGGTTTAAGACTCTCATTTCTAAGCTTCTTTGTGACATTTACCCCTTATAACATGTGCAATGGTTTGTTTGAGGGTTGATAGTGATATTCATAAGAGTTCTCTCCATGAAGACATTAATAGACCCTCACAAAGTGATTAAATCCACACTTAGGACTGAGGTAGTTAGGAGCATCGATACTAGGATCAACCCATTCATTAAAGTGAAAATTATATCCATGGCCTGCCAACTTCAAAAGCTTACTGCTAGTTTATCACAAGATGCTTGAAGCAGGTTATGGTGTAATGATTGTGAAGTAGAAGGCCATAATAGGAATAAATACCCTTGAAGGAATGTGCTCACATTACTTCTAAGATATGAGGTCTATCATGAGGTGCATGATGTTCACAATTGCCCTTTATTGTAACATGTTAATTAGGTTAACACATCCATCTATTACTGGTTTTATGACACTTACACTCATACCAAAACTAATTACCAAGTAATCAATGATATGTACAAAAACATGGAGAGAGGTACATGACATTTAACTACAACCATTATAGGGAAAGCTAATCATTAGAACGAGGGTTATGGCCAATAAAATTTAGGCTATGGAATGCAATGAGGAATTATAAGATGAGGTGGAGGATGCAAGGGTGGAAAGTTCCCACCCAATTCATGTTATAAGTGTGGTTCTTTTGAACACTACTAGTATGACTACCCTAAACATCACACATATGGGTATTTTAAAAGAACCCATACAGTTGAGGAATGCCCCAAATTGTGTAAAAAGTTGACCCAAGGTAGGCTTGGTATATACAAGGGTATGGGAATGATCAGGCATGAGCCAAAAGTAGAGAAATAGACTCCAAAGGTACAACTAACCTATGCAAAAATAGTCAAGGTATAGGTGACTACTCATAGTGGATTCACCACTAAGCATCTAATTGCACTAATCCCTGAGTTACACTTGGAATATGGGGAACAAAGTAACACTAAGCTCATTACATTACTTGAACCTAAAGATACACCTTACCCAAACCCTACATGCTATAAAAATGTATTGCAGTAGGCTATGAGTGTTATCCAAAACTTGTAAGAAGAGCTCCAACCGGCATGAGACCTAGAGTTGTAGGCTACTAACTCCTATAAGAAGCAAGATAGATAGGAGGCTAAGATATAATAACTAACATAGATCTTACACCTCCTATAAATGGAAGTAATTATGCCCCTATTGAAAAATTTGCTCTTAGAGCATGCCAGGTAAAAGTTAGTTGAAGTCACTGCACCATGCATGGAAAGGGTGCATAAATTCAAGTATACATAAAATGTGGAGTATGATCAATAACTCCTTATGAATTCTACCATTAATAGATGGCCTATATGTGAGGTCCTTATGGAAATAGGCACTGAGGTCAATATTCTGACCAAAAAATGCATGAGAGAAGATGGGTCGACCAACCTTGAGGCCTTCCCCTCATGTGCTTTTCATGGCCAACAAGACTTGAGGGCAATCAATTATAATTATTAAGAGCACCATTTTAGATATCATGGGTATTGAGTTCCATGTTGAATTTAAGGTGATCAAGTTAGAAGAGCAAGACAATTATCCAATTCCTTTGGGAAGATCATGGTGATATGCGAACAATACAAATATGTGCTTTAAAAGTCACTACATGACATTTGTAATTGGCAAGGAGAGGGTATTTATCCCCCTCTAAAGTGACCAAGGACCCAATATGTAGAAAGTGTTGACCTTGAGGTTGAGATAAATCACATATAAAATATCATGGTGTAAGGTACCGAGACTCTCAACCCTAATAACCAAGGAGTGCTTTTTTGGGAAGATGGACAATCAACCTTGGATAATACTAACATTGCTTGCAACCAATGGGTTAAAGAAGCTTATGAGAATATTGGTCAGAGGTGCCACTTAGTATGCATAAAGGTGCCAAAACCTATGAGGACTAGCTAGGTTAAGATTGATTGCACTTCAAAAATATGGATCCCTTATGCCACAAAAAGGGGAAATAAAGTGTTCCCCTGAGTAAAGGTAAACTTGTGGCACTCCCAAGGTATGGGTGGAGAAATACTATGGAAGATTATGTCCAAAACCTTGAATCATGCATCCCAATAGAATTAAATATGATGCACACACTAGTGTATACATTAAGGAGCACTACAACTCATTGGTGGGAAGTGCAAAGGCCTAGCTTGCCAACTTGTCAAGATGTTAAAGAAACCATCTGCACTAGATTCAAGAAAAGAAATTAGGACCTAGACATATCTAACTATTTTTATGAATATGACCCTATAGTGCATATACACTTATGTGAAGAAACTTGGACTATCTGCGATGAGAATGCCCCAAGGAACATATGGGTGCACACTTTCTATAAGACATTAAAGACATGGGCATGAGCATATTATGTCATCAATGAGATGCACCATGAGATGGCTAATTGGGATGCACTTAGGTATCAATTTGTGTACGCCTTCTCCTTTTATTCATAGAACCTAGAATTGATTGAGCCATTACAAGAAGTTCAAAGGGTAGTATTTAAGGACACTCCTAGAGGAGTGCCTCAAAGACATGTTTGGGGAAAGGGGTTGGCACTCCCAAATTTATTTTAAGAATAATCACTATATAGTGACTTGAGTTGAAGAGGATGATGAAATATGGAATGTGTAAAATTGATCAAACTTGATAGGCAAAAGGAAGCTTGTGCACCACGCTGAGGATAATGCTCTAGATGAAGAATACCTTACCAACCTTTACATAGAAATAAATGAGGGTAGTAGGAAAGTTGAGGATTTGAATTAAGAGAGGAATTATCCATATCATGCACCACTCAAAACTACCAAGGTAGACATCAGATCAGATGGGGAACCAAAGATGGCTTCTTTAGGTGCATATTGGTCTGATGTAAAGCTGACACAAATTATGGATATCCTGAGGGAGTTCCAAAACTTGTTCCCTAAAAATTATAAAGAAATGAAGGGAACCTACCAATCCCTTGGGAATATGAATATATAGTTAGTCAATGATGTAAGACCTATCAAGAATCACCCCTATATAATGAACCCCAATGTTTGTGCCAAGGTCAAAATGGAGATTGATGGTATGCTAGTTGTTGGCATCATATACCCTATGAAAGAATATAAATGGGTAAGCCCCATGGTTATTAGAATAAAGAATAGGCACATTCATTATTGCATCAATTATAGATTGTTGAATTCTACTTGAATCACTGAACCTTTCCTAACTCTATTCACCGATGAAGTCTTGGATGGTATCGAGGCTATAAAATATACACTTTCAGTTATGGGTTCTTAGGATACCATCAAGTATAGATTGAGGATGAGGACAAGCCTAAAACAACCTTTGTGATAGAATGGGGTTGTTTCACATAAAATATGATGCCCTTTGGACTCAAGAATGCACCGGTCATGTTCTCTAGAGTGATGATCATTATATTTAAGGATTTCATTTACAAGTTCCTCTAAGTGTATTTAGATGATTGGACTATGTATGGGCTCATAAGGGACCATTAAGATAACTTGTGCCTCATTTTTGAGAGGTGTAAACAATTACAAATATCCTTAAAACTCAATAATTGAATATTTATGACACCATTTTGCACTTTGCTTGGGCACATCATTTGTAAAGATGGTATGCTCATCAATCCCATAAAGATTGTAATTATCTTACAACTCTAGATCCCTTTAATGTATAAATATGTTTGCACCTTTCTTGGCCATTATGGCCACTATAGAAAGTTTATAAGGAGCTATGCAAAGATTGTGATACCAATAGAAGAGCTCTTGCACAAGGATGAACCATTCTATTAAGGGGAAGTGCAAAAATATGCATTTAAAACTCTAAAGCTCAAATTAGCTAACATGTTGATACCAAAATTTCATGACTCGATAAATCCATTCCACATTCATATCAATGTATATGGCTTTGCAATTGGTGTCATTCTAGTGTAACCTAGTGAAGGTAAGATGGATCATCTTATCTCCTTTACAAGTAGGAAATTGACCCAAGTAGATCATAACTATACAACAACTGAGTGTGAGGTGATTGTCATGGTCTACACCCTACACAAATTTATGTAATACTTATTGATGACCCCATTCATCTTCTTCATTGATCATGGGGCACTAAAGTACCTCGTGAACAAGCCTATTCTCCATGGGTGCATTTGTAGATGGGTAGTTCTATTCCAAGAATTCTAGTTCTCCATTACTGTGAAGCCTAAAAAATTGAACTTGGGCCTATACCATTTATCCTACATCAACTCTAGTGATGTGGCAATGCCTATTAAGGATGAAAAACTAGATGCATAACTCTATAGATTCCAATGCATCCCTAAATATTTGATAGAGATAGTCACTTTTCTAACATCTAGATCTGCACCCCACACTATGACACCCAAAGAGAAGAAATAGATTGTAGTTCATGCCACCTCCTTTCAGCTCATTGGTGGGGAACTATACAAATTAAGTTGAGATGAAGTATTGTGTCAATGTGTCTTAGAACATAAAAGAGACTCTATCTTACAAGAGGTGCATGAGGGAATAACAAGAGGTCATTGTACTAGAGACACACTGGCAAGAAAAGTGCTATAATCAGGGTTGTGATGTCTAATTCTATTATAAGATACAAAAGATTACATCAGGGCATGTGTCATCTTCTAGCACATAGGAAATCCCAACTGCTAGGATGAGATGACTCTCATTCTAGTTCTTGCCCATGTACCATTCAAAAAGGTCCATTGATTTTTGGGATGATCACTCCCATTGTAAGGTGCGTAGGTGTAAGATACTTTCTAATGGCTACAGAATATTTCACCAAGTATGCTAAGGTAGTGCCAACCAAAGACTACACAACCATCACCACCACAAATTTTATATGGGAAAACATAATCAGTCACTATAGGTGACCACTTAGTCTAAATAGTGAAAGAGGCACACACTTCCTAAATAAATTCATGCAAATCCTACTGATTGAATACATGGTGGTGCATCATAAGACAACCCCTTATCATCCCCAAGTGAATGACACAATTGATGCATTTAATAAGATATTAAGAATGTGCCTTACAAAGCTATGGAAATTTGGTTGCAAAGATTGGGATGATCAAGTGTCAACAATATTATGGGCCTATTACATGACTTATAAGTGCCTAAATAAGGTTACACTATTACAAATGGTATCTGGAGTAGAGGTAATTTTATCAATGTAATTCATGTTACCCTCATTGTGTATTACATGTATTGGTCATATAGATGACCAATAATATTTGAGCATGTATTAGAGATGCACCCAAGTAAGATAGAGTAAGTAGACAAAAAAGGTGCATCAAAACTTGTGGCATGAAAAGCATATTAAATCCAAGATACATATTGAAGGAAGATTGGTCTTGTTCTATGAATCCAAGTACCTTAAGCACCCTGAGAAGTTGCAGATCAGATGGATGGGCCCTTATGTCATCCATAACATATTAGAGACTGACACATGTAAATTGATCATATTATCTGGTGAAATGCTCCCTAAGCATTTCAATAGCAACTGACTGAAGCCTTATAAGCAATAGGATAACACTTGCACCATTAGAATACTGACTTCTTGGTCATAAGTTGGTTGTGTTGTACAAACCAAAATAAATTTTGACACAAGCCCAATATTTCCTTATTTTTTATGATGTTGTTGTGTTAAGTGGATAAGAAATGCATTTAAGGCCTATAAGTCAACTATTCTAGCACTCTCATGCTTAACTCCAATTGGGTGAGTTGAGCATGGTCACTTCCTAATCACCTAAGGCTAGACACCTAAGTTCTTAGGTGCGTGGAATTTTCCAAACTTAGAAAAAAATGTACCAAGTGACAAAGGGAGGTGTACAAGATGATAGTTCATAAGATTATCATATGCAAGGAATCGATATAAACTTGGAGAATGAAGCATTGGAGGACCAATTTATAAATTTATATGGGGTTGGGTAGACCAAGGTAAGAGATGAAAAGCATAAGAAATCAACTAAGGAAGGAATAAAATTACACTTGAAAGGAAGCCCAAAAAGATGGTAAGATGGAATTGAGGAGGCTAAATCATGTGCATGTGGAATCCTATGCCCAGGTTGCCATAAGAAAGGTGAAGTTCACACCAAGTTGAACAAAGTGTAGGAGGAAGATCGTTAAGATATCTAACACCCACCCAATATTAGGAGAGAAGTCATCATTTGAATCACCAGTCACTTCACCAAAAATACCACTAAGAGAAGTTAATGTAGTGATGGTGGAGGCATAAATATATACATTAAATATGAATGTGGTAGTGTATTTTCATGGATTTCATGGGTTCTATAGATTTTAATAAATCCATGCATCACCATGCCATTACTCGTAATTAAGATGGTAGCTAAAATCAAGTATAAAGGAGTGAACGACTAATTGTAGTAGGTTACAAACCTTATCCAAATTTTAACATAGAACTAGAGATAAAGTGAGAAAATGATACCAAAGTGAAACCTTGAGCACCCACATCCACCAAATAAGAATGATTGCAAAGAAAAGGAAATTATATTCCATGTGAGATTGGAATAGAAGAGTGTGGGGAAAGAATTGTGAAGAGAATAGGATAGAGGAAATCTTGAATGATACTAAGGCCACCATTAATGACAAATAAAGGTCTAGATCTAAAGTCATAGTCACAAACTTGGTGGCTATGAGGATGCACCAAGAAACATTATAGGCTTTAACAAGATCAAAAGACCACATTTCAACACTAGCCAATTCAAAATGGGAAATAAATGAATGAGTTTTGATCCACCACAGGCATAAAATCATGCCAAGAGGGCATATATGATAGAAGATACAACAATTACAAAGAAGAAGGCACAATATGTTGAAGGAGTTAGCATCGATGAGGTTGACCTTGAGACACTCATGAATATGTCATATAGAGAGATGTAGTTTCCTCTAGAGGTCATAATGGGGGAAACTTAGGTATCTTTCATGCACACTTTTAGGTTGAAAGAATACAACCATCACACATTGATTAATGTACAAGAACTCAACCAAGACTAGGTGGTTGACATAGGAGCCAAGATGGAGGCAGGTATAATACTATTTGATGTCTCTATTTGAGATAGGCTTGCAACCACCAATGTAACCTAGTTATATGAGTTGCCATGTTTTGGAAATCTAGAGTAATTTGTGCAATTCCTCTTATCATGTGTCTATGAAGATTGTGTCTACTTCATAGGGAAGTGGATGTGGATATCAACACACCTAATTGGAATAATCATCGGGCTCTTAGACTCAGGCATAAACATCCACCTGATGATGGAGAATGACGAATAAGTAGAAAGGGTTACAAAAATCATTAGTTATTACAAGGGAGGATTCACATTCACTATAAAGAATGTAAATGAACTTGGCACGAGGGATATGTCATGCCTTGTGAATTCCAAACTATGCCTTGGTGGATGGATATCAATAAGCCTATTTGTGCATCACCCATCACATGGTATAAGGGGTGAAGTTTAACATTACAAAATTCATTACTGAGGAGATAGTGAAGAATGCATTGGAATGTCATAAGGTATGAGAGATCTTCACATGGGGGTCGATGCAGATATTTATTATGATGGAAGAGATCAACATGCTTGATGGTGATGAAGATAATCTTTGGGTATTTCTAGTGCATAAAGACTCCATGATGATGAAGTACTAGGACTTCACCTACCCACCCTCCTTCTCCCAAAAATATAAGACATGAGTGCTAGGGTGGTGCACTCAGTACATTGAGGCATTTAAGATATAATGGTTCATCCCATAAGAGCTCCCCCAATACATGTTTGGCATAATGACCTTCGCCATCATGAAAATTTTCTATATAGTGTACTTGGTGCTCATAAATAATAACCTATTTGGATACCTCAAACTCCCTTATGCATTGTTTTCAAAACATTTTAAGGAAGTGCTAAGGAGGATTACCAATGTATAGTAGATGGACATCCTAGTAAAGGAGTAGGTTGAGGTGCCAGTATGTGCACCTAGGAGGGAAAGCCATAAAGTATGAGGAAGATGATTCTAATTGAATGGACCTTCATCCCCTCAAAAGGGAAGTCATAAATAGGTGCATATTCATGTTTTACTATGAGATGAATCTACAAATGAAGGGTGTAGACCTTGTAAAAGATAATGATCTCCCCCTCAAGATCGGTAACGATGAAAAACCAACATTGAAGATGCTGCAAAAGTCTCCCTAGATGAAGTAGAGAGATGCCCTCAAAGAAATTTAGGAGCAAATCAGGTTGAGGGTCACCTCTGGTTAAGAAGTAACTCCATCTCCAAAGAAGAATCATGTGACCTTTGCACCAGAAAAAACTTCCTCCAGTAAGAAGGGTAAGAAAAATAAGGCAAACAAGGAAAATAAGGCCAAAAAAGAGAAGAAAATAAAGGATGTTCCTACAAGCAAGGTTATTGCAAGCATAAAACTAAATATTGAAGTAGTAGAGAAGGCACCTAGTGACCCCACCAATAGAGTAGATAAAGCTACACATCAGGCATGCCCAAGTAGTGAAGGGGAACTTGAAGAAAAGAAAGGTGATGTTGGCACCTTGGAAAAATAACAAACATAGAGCTTTGAGGAACCCCAACGAAAATAGGAGGATGGAAAATCTAGTGCTAAGAGAATACACCTAGAGGTTAAAACTGAGAAACCCCAAGAAAAAGAAGCAAACAATGGGGAAAAGTCCAAGGAAGAACCCCTTCAAGAAAAAAAAGAAGACACCTCTGAGGAAAGTATCAAATAAAGTAGTAGTGCCAATGAGGAAGAGAAGAGAAAATGGAGTTGGCCATTATCAAGGAAGAAGGCACATAATTGAGTATGAGGGAAAAAGTCTAGAAGGGGTGGACAGAGGATGATTTATATATGTTTGAATACATGTCCCTTAAATCTTGCATTTGATTTTGATAGATATATGGATGAGCCTCACTTTGAGGTACCTCAAAAGGCCATATTAGGCACATATATACTTGAGGAAGGGCATGACTCCCTTATCATAAATCCCCATACCACGAACCTAATAAGGTCTATGAATGTTCTTATCTAAATGGATACTAAAGTTATGTGAAAGAACAACATCAATGATGGTAGAGTAAAGAAATAGAATAAAATTTATAAGGATGTCAAAGATGAAGCATAGGCCATGAAGTTTAAACTACAGTAGTTATGCAAGTGCATAGAGATAGCCAAACCATCCTTTTTAGTTGACATTGATATATCAAACCTATCATAGGTTGACAAAGTATGTGTGCTAATGGAGCAGATGCTCCTAAGGATGAAATTGGAATTGATGCAAGAAGGAAAAGAGGAAGATCCCTATATAGTTCTATAAAAATAACTACTTTCCAAGCTTGAAGAGGTAGAGAACCTCTTCTCAAAGATACAAGAAGGTGCAGATGCAATCAACACCATATTTATGAACTTTTATAACCAAGCATCAATCATAGATATGTACCTCAAACAAGCAAAGGGGGAGGATGAGGTGATGAGGTGGGTGTACTTTATGAGTAGGGTAGAGTGCACATAGATAATGGGCAAGGTCAATGCATTGAGCACCCAAGTAAAGGACTAGGATCAAAACTTGGAAGAACTCTTTTGTACCTTGTAGACTAAGGCCTGTGATCAAGGAATAATCCTAGATAGATGAGTGATAAAGCCAAAGGAAAAGCTAGAGGCCTTTAGAAAGGAATTAGATAAAACTGATGTGCTCACACTTAGTAATGCCTCCATATAAATAGATAGTACCATTGAGGAAATAAATCTCATTATCAAGGGCTTTAAGGACTTCAACATCTAGATAAGGGAGAACACACTCAAGTTTTGTGTGCTTAAGGCTTTGGCAACCTAGTCTAAGGATGGACTAGCAATTTTGTATGGGGTAATATTATGCCCCTATTTTAATTAAGTATGAGATCTATGCCAAATTAGTAGACACCTTGGCATAAGGTGATCATTTGGAATGATTTCTATTTTGGTATCTTTTGCACTAGTTGGAAGAATCAATACACATCTTGCACCAACTAAAGGGTGATTAACTAGTGCTCAGATCTTCAGGGCATCTTCAAAGAGTGGCTACACATGGTGATCAAAATGAAAAGGGTGCAAGGTAATGGAGTTGGTAGAATGATTACTAAAACTTGAGATTGACACTCAATGTGTGCAACTCCATCCTAGAAGAAGGTGCTCATGTGGCATATAAAGTGAGCTCAAATTAGTGAGAGGAGAGAGGCAATTTGATACAACAAAGCTCTAGAGAAATTGAGTCTGAAAGTAATATCCACCATTAGTACTAGGAATAGATTAAACACGATTAAGGCACAGATTGTAGATGCCCAAACTTGCCTATGAACCTTTGGGTAGCTGAATAGCTTTAGCAAAGTATATGCTTTATTTTATATATATGAACTCTATTATGTTAAACCTTGATTATTAAAAATGGTAATTATTATAAATGGTATTCTATCTAAATTATGCTTCATTTGAATTACTAAGTGACATGTGAAAGGGTTATAATGATGTAATTTGAATATAAGTATGTTAATCACCTTATTTTCAAGATTTTGGTTTGAAGCGTTAATGGCATCCCTATGTTTTTTGATGACATCATCATATTATGTTGAAATAGCCTAAGTGTAAAGAAAATCATGTTCCCTATCATTAATACCCTTGCTCAGAAGTTCCTAGCCTAAGCATGAGCACTTGATCTAAAGCATCCCCTTGACTCATCTAGTGCCTATATAAAACTAGACTTAGTTAAATAAAGGCTTGTGCCTTTATGACTATAACTAGTTACCCAAATAGGCTTGCACCAATAGACCATTAGACTTCACCTAGAAAACACTTGTGATAATGAATCTACCAAAACCCTATGTTGAAAGGACGAAGTCCTATAAGTAATATCTTATGCCATGACATAATTAGCCTAATGTGGGCCCTGATTTTTTCTCTACTATGATTTGGGTGAGCACATAAGGCTTGCAGCTTATGGGAATTGATGCCAACATAGTTGAGTGATAAATTTTGAGTGTTATGGGAATATACTACATTTATACCTAGTTGTAATGAGTTCAAAACTGACTCAGACAATTGAATGAACACTTGACTTGATGAATTGACCCCCTTTTATATAACAAGGTTTCACTTATATGTTTAGTCTTTGACTTTATGTTGTCTATATCTCAGTTGTATATAATTAGTTCATCTAACTTAAAAGCATGAGATCATACTATGGTTGGGGAACTGGGTTGGTTCAACTTGGGTTCTTCAGTTACTATTTCCTGGCTTGCTTTTCTTACATATACTAGAACTAGCATTAGTTATAGTCTAAAAGTTAGAGAGTCCTCCTTATGCTCTTCCTCTTACCTATGGATCCTTATAGTACTTACTAAGTTCTTCCATCCCCTTCTTATGTGGCTTCCACCTATAACTCTTAGTTGAGCTTTGTTATATTTTCACTTCTACTATTCTCACTAACTGGCTACCATACTAAAATAAAAATTCTTCACAAGTAACCTTGCATTCCTTCACCAAACATGCTGATCATGCAAGGAAGTGTTTACCCTTCCATGGGAAAAGTCTCAATTCTAGAGTCTATAAAAATATTCTTCACTTCTAGAGGAAAATTCTTGAGATATCAACCATGTGATTCTTAGATAAACTAGAAGTGAGCTTCTTCTAGACATGAATAAGTTGAAACTATGTAATCTAAAATGTAACTATAAACTTCTCACCATAAAACATCAACAACTCACATCCATGATGATCTCAAGTGTGTTAAATATGTTTGATGCTATAATTTCCAAGTTAGCTTCCATCCATAATTTTTTGACTAGTCTTGAGCATAGGTCATTATACAAGAATGTAAATGAATAGGTACATCCACAAAGAAATTATCATACAAAGAATTATATATATATATATATATATATATATATATATATATATATATATATATATATATATATATATATATATATATATATATATATATATATCGCTCAAGCATTTTCCACCATCATGTAAACAAGCACTACAGGTCTCAACAATGGAACCAAAATATTGGGATAGTTTTCTATCTAGGCCTAGATTTCTCTTAGGTGCATGCTGAAGTGATTAAAACCCAACATGTTGGTGCATTTTCATTTAACTAAAGACTTAGATTTATTGTTGGTTTTGTTGTGCGAAGGTGTACTTAACATATATCTTGCTTGAACATCCACTTTAATCAATGAATAACCATATAAATAAAAATAAAATAATTATGGGCATAAATTAAATTAAATGAATAATAAAAATTGAGATGACCAACACCATTATTTCCATAATCCACATGATAAAATCTAAGTAACATAGATTCCATTCATCATATTCATAATAGATTAATAGGTTACTTAAAAAAATGCATGGTGCAACTCTATCATATAACTCTGCTATCTACTAGAGTATAATAGAAATATCACAATGGTATACTCAATCACATCAATGGAATAATAATAAAAAATAATCAATAACATTACAAATCTCTAATCATGGTTATGTATACTTGGTTTTCCCCAACCAAGTAGTTACAGTAATAATCACACTTATAGTGACTTACTAACGATCTTCAATGGACTAAGAGTCATGGAAGCCAATTACATTATTTACCTAAGGACCAGGGAATTTATGCCCCTATATTCCCACTTTAGTGCTAGATCCTCATCACTGAATGTCTATCTTCTCATGGGTCAATGCTAGATTTATGCATAACTTAGTCTATTTCATCCCTGATAATATCTCCCTAGCCATCTCTCCCTTCCCTCACACTCCCCAAGTGTTCTATTAGTTTTTTATGCCCTTCATTCTTGGGTTATCCATTTATTATGCATATTCTCTAATTGGGTCTTCCCATGCCATGGTCTTCTATGTTGTGACTCTTCTGCATCATGATTCTTTAGCATTGTGCTTCTTGTATGCCGTGCATCTTTTCCAAAGGACTTAGCCATAATTTAGGGTCCAACATGTTTCAAATCATTTGTAATTTTTATTAATTTTTTCAATTAGACATTAGATAAATATCTAATGGTAGTGTCTTTTTATGCTTGGTAGTGTCAAGAAGGCTAGAAAATAGGTATGGATTTGAAACTAACACTAAAATATGTTTATTAGGTTTTAAGTTTTTTGTGCAGTGTAAGAGACCTAGGTCATTTGAATGATATGGATCAGACTAAGAGATAAACATTTAGGCATAATGAAATGGTGAATGTGAGCCTCTTAGAAGCAAGGGATATAGAACTGAAGGGTATATCCCTAATTGATATTTGTTAAATATACAAGGCTAAGATGCTATACATATTTAGATTTAGTATCCACATTTCCTCCCTTAATATAGTAATGCAAAAGGATGCAATTAATATGTTTAAAGGAATGAAATACATACATGGGTGTTTATAACACATCTTACCTTTGCTTGAGCTCACTTTATGACCTATAACTAAGAGCATGTTACAATATAAATTAGTGCATATGATATGAAATTTGAAATAATTGAAATGCTTGAAAGAAAGAGAGCAAGGAAGTAATACACATGTCTATTGATGCAACCATGTTACCTCTTGATGCTTTTACTAGGTAAATATGATTTCTTATGAAGCATTAGAGCTGAATAAGTTTAAAACATGAACCTTATATATTTGAAGAGGGAGATTGGAAGGTATTATTCCTCAATCTAGTGCAAGGACGAGTTGTGACACATCCATTAAGATAATTATATCTCAATCACATAACTAAAGTATGAATATATATAATTTGGTGAGATTGTGGCTGAATTATTTAATCAATCTAACCTATAAAATAAACCAATAACTGTAGAAAAAAAGGCTCAATAATATTGCATTTTGGTGTAATCGGTGCATCCCAGTGAGTAGTATGATTGGTGTGAATGTTTGGTGCAATAACATGGCATATGCACCTCTAATATGTCTAAGTTATAGTAAATGTGTCATAAATATTAAAAAAACTATTTAAAATCTATTCAAAATTGGTGCAATGTATATGATTCTGACCCAAGTATATATCTGAATCATGAAACTAAACTAGAGTTTGTGCAAGTGTGGAGGTCATATCTTTTATGACATACCTGCACTGAAGTCTGGAGATACTGAGTAAGTGTATAAGTGTGGAGGTCATTTTTTATGACATGTCCCCATGAAAATCTATAAATTGTTGAAAATGTGGAGGTCATGCTTCTATGACATGCTCCCACTAATATTCACCCCCTTTTGAGGTGAGGGAGATAGAAACTGGTAGGTACCCTACCTCAAAAACTAGTTATATAATTTTTATATAGGGATAACATATTAAAGTAGTTATATCAATTAGGCTTATAGTATGTGATCACATCAAGTCATAAAGATGCATGATATAGATATTGGAAATGTCTAGAGAGTAATAGTATAAGCTCAACAAATAATCAAGCACAAACTTAAGATCACTCAATGTAATACAAAGGAATGGTCCAAGGATACCTAATACAAGGGGCATGCTCAAATGTAACAAAATTGAAAGGGATAACATATCTAAATGTAAAATCAACATAGAATCACATATTCAAATGTTTAAATAACATACAATGGCACATAGGCCAATAAACAGGGCACATATTCAAATGTTCCACAAGAAAGACAATAATAAGCAATGGAATACACTTAAAGAAGTGAAAAAAAATATGAATCATAAATAAGCAATGTAAACAATTTATACTATTCCCTACATATATGTGTTATCAAAAATTATTATGTATGATAACATATCAACTAAATTATGAAAGATATGAACATGGATATAAACATGTGTAAGCATTAACATATAAGCTCAAACATCATAATGTATAAATGATAATAAAGGATATGTAACATGCATCAATCATGATCAAATAAGGAAGATGCCCTAAATGTGTTATTTGATGTGGGTGGAAGAGAGGTCAAACATCTATAAATGAATAGATCATGTTATGGGTATGCTTGTATCACACTCAAATATGTGTGAAACATATGTGTATATAGGAATGAAATGATATGTTATCTACTAACATAAAACAAACAACATAGATGCGAAAGAGATAAAAAAATATGAAAATGCTAATTATTTTTTATTTTTTTTTTAAATTATTTAAATGTTTTGTATTTTTTAGCATATTTATTTTTTTGTATTTTTGGAATATTATGAAACATTTTGCTTAATGCGTATCGAATGGATCAATTTTGTTATGATTTGAGCATTTTAAGTGAAAAATTTTCATACCATGCTTCTCTTCTCTCATTAATTTATTAGTAGAATTTCCATTACCATCATGTGGTATGTGAAGTAATCTTCCCTTATAGGAAAATGAAATACCTTGTTGGTTTTGATCTATTTTAGCTTCCATTTGGTATAGCCAAAATGAACCCGATGTAAAGTTTTGCTGAGTTCTATGGGGCATGACCTATACTTTCATTTAGATAACACATGGTCCACAAAAAATTAGTAATAGTATGTATCCCAAAGAATATTTCTAGCTTTCTTTATGATATAAGTCTTTGATGGCATAACCAAGCCAACTATCTTTCATTAACAATGTTTCTTTTTTTGTAGGCTCAATATGGTTATGATGAAAAAAAGCTCCCCACATGAATAATGTAATCATTAAATCCTTTTGGAAAGGATTATTTTCACTTATTTCAATTGGAAGTGGTTATGGAGTATGCCAATTTGGTGCTGGTCCCATGTTGAGTAAATTTTATGAAAGTTTCATACAAAGATTTGGGATGCCACATGTTTTTTATTTATATTCACGTTGTAATTCATTCCCATCATATGTATCATGAACAAAATGTTTGGAATTTGTAGGAGATAGATTCAACTATTCATTATATTTGATTTGGAAGATATCATATCTATGTACATCCATGTATAGGTGGGTAAATGAGGTATAACATTTGTGTAATGACCTTCCCTTTAATGGAGGAGTGAGACCTATAATAAATAGGAATTATACTTTCAAATTTTAAGGTTGATATTCTAAAGCATATGATTTATTTTTAAACCAAAAAACATAATCTTGAAGGGATTCATCATCATGTTATGTGAGGTTTTTCAAATGGTCCGATGTAAATTTTGGCACATTGTGTGTATTAAAGGTCAAGAATAAAACATCCTCTATTTTCTTGAATGTATTTAAGGAAACATTTTGTAAAATGTAGAAACAATCACAAGCTTCATTTGTAAGGCTCATATGAAATGTGTTTAACAATATTTGATCATCTTTAGCCCAATTTACAAAAGAATGTTCATATTGAATTATATATTTGGAAGGATATTCATGGCCAAAAAATTAAGGCATAATTGGCATGATAAACTCTTATGGATAAGTATATTTAAATACACCTTTTTCAATAGGTTGATTTTGGATAATGTTATAACTAGTAGTTTTGTAAGATGACATTTATACTTTGAGAATTTAAACTTATCTTTGTAGTTTACCTATAGTACTCATCATAGACACAAGATAAGTATAAGGAATTATAGAAGTTTACAAATATGTAAACATTGGGTGTAATCAATCATTTATTTGAAATATAGGAACAATAAATGTCTCATCATCATGAGAATTTTGTTTGAGCTTTACATCACTTGGAACATTTAAAATTTCTAGTAATTTACCTTCACTTGAAAGTTTTATAACTTTTGGAGATGGTGCATCTTTGGGAAAATTTTCAACCTTTGTTAAAGGTATGTCATGTAAAAGTTTTGGCCTACTTGGTAATGGAATATCATGTAATATATTTGGAATATTTGGTAAGTATGCATTGTTTGGTATTTTAGATCCTTTAGTAATTATGCATTTTTTGGGAGTTACAAGGATGCCATGATATCTTTGTGAATATTGTGAAATTTTTTAAGATAAAAAGATGGAAAGTTTGATTTCTTATCATGCACTATGATTGAGTTATTTGTAAATGTATGAACCTTAGGTAATTGTAGTGTTTTACATGGATAAATATTTCCATGAGTTGATGATTGAAAAGAGGTCATTATATCCTTGTGAACCTTAAAATTTTTTATGTGATTAAATAAATGAAGATTATGATCATTTGTATCCACATTTGTTTTGATAGGGGAGGAATATATGGAACATGATGTGATGAACTATCCTTTTAGTTATTAATAATGTGGACCAAAAAACCCAACATAGTTTGTCAATGAGTGACAAGAGTTGGATGGTGACTATTATAACTAAAAGGAGTATGTTTTTTAATGAAATGGGTCAAACATGCATGCTTTTATTCACTTGGTAAGATTCAAAATTGTTTGTGCTCAATATCGATGGATTTTTAAATATAAACCTCTTATTGGTCATAGGTTATGCTTGATCTTATAAAAACACCCTTCATTTTATCTTTGGTTAAATATCGAATGAGATAACTTAGAAATAAAGTATGAAACCCTTGGAAGATGCAAAACCCTAGAGAAAGTAATGGGACCATATGAAGACTCAGGGGTCAGGTTTACCAAATGTTTAACCCTAAGTTTTTAGATTGTGGTGGTATAGGGATAATAATATATAAATAGTTCAATCATAAGGGTTATAAACTAATCTATAGTAAGATAATTAATTGAAAAATGGGATAAATAAATATTCTAAATTATAATACTGAGATATGTTAAATACAAAAAATATTAAATTCAAAAGATGTTCAAATGATTACAATACTAAACAAAAATCATACTTAGATGAGTTTACTATGCAAAATTAGATATAAATTGAAAACAGGTGGAAAGTATGCAAGATCGTTATTCTGGATTAGTCTTCAAGTTCTAAAAAAACTACTTTTTTAGTTGTAAACACTACCATCAGATATTGACACTACCACTAATGCTAGTGTCTAATTGTGATGTAGGTGTCCAATACAGAATAATGATTAGATTTGGATGTGAATAAATTAAATGTTCTAGGTTTTATGTCACATTTCTTTGTGATGTATTCATATCTAGGATATAGGTTGTCACTATTCACTAATTGATCAAACCCTAGATCTTCACTCTTCTTCACCATTAAAATGAATTTTCTAAAAATTGGTTAATGGGCTTATAGTGTCAAGATGAACCCAAAGACCCCTCTATTAATTGATGATGCCTATATATCCAATACTCTAAGGATGAACTCAAACTTATGTAGTTCTCCCCTATGTGTGTGAAAGTGTGTGCATAAGGTCACAATATACTATATGATGATGCATGTAATGATCTAGCTTGTAATTTTACAAATATCGCTCATGAGATACTCTTTGAATGCTTAAGATTTGTAATGTGATTGCTCCTATACTTAATATGAAAATAGGGGTGAATAGGGTATAAAAACTTGGTTGTGGAGTTTATTGATTTAGCTTTAGTAGATATTGCTTGGTATTTTTTAGGTGAAGAATGAGAAGGCTTAAACTTGTATCTATACCACACCTTTTGAAAATATATCACAATAGGGTTCAATAACACAAATTGATAACCCATAGGTTTTAAATAATTTGAAATTTAGATTAATTATGGCAATTGGACACTAGATAAGGATTTGGACACTACCATCAGTGGTAATATCCTTTTGTGGCCAGTAATGTCTAGAAAGCTAGAAAATAGGTGAAAGATGTTTATCAAGTTTTAAGATTTTTGTGCAGTGAAAGAGACCTAGGTCATCAAAATGATATGGATTAGAGTAAGAGATAAGCATTTAGGCATGGTGAGATGGAAAATGTGAGCCTTTTAGTAGCAAGGATGTCTAAAACTAAAGGATAAAATGTTGATTGATATTTGTCAAATGTATAAGACTAAGATGCTATAAATATTTAATTTTAGTATCTACAGAAGCTTATCATTGTCCAATACTTAATAAAATATTTTAGTATCTAACCTCATTGTGTTTGGTACCATGATCCATATCATACGCCTTTCCTATGTAGGTTACTACTCATTGGTTATATTTATGATTATTATTATTTTAGATAGATATAAATCTTTTGACTAGAGCAACAAATGATTATACCAATGGCCACAACCAGATAATACCAACACTACCACTACAACTAATGAATACCACCAATATATCCATAATTAGCTAATACCAATGAAATGGCCACAACCAACCTTATAACACCTATGAGATTTGAACTTGGGTGGTGAATATAACAATCAAGTTATTTTACCAATGCACTCCCATCTCATTAGTAAAGTGGTTATGGATACCTTCTATGTCGTAGCCCTAGAACATGCCTTGTCACATTGAACATAAGTTTCATGATTGACCCTAAACAATGTCATATTGAACACTTAATTGGATTGAGGCTACATCAAAAGACCACCTCTACCACTGAAGCAACTGATCCACTAGACATCTAATGGGGAATGATTTATACTGATATGGACAATCCTAAGAATGGATCCTGAGACCTCCCCCTTGTAGTGCTCAGCTCTCAACCACTAGGGTAAACCCATTGGGATATATTTGTGATCATTATTACTACATGCCTAATTGCTATATTTATCTTTGCATAACACTTATATACCTTACACTACATGTTTCATATATGTTTTGATGACATATTAATACTATGATGACATATTATCCCCATGTTAGTACATGATTTAAATGATTACATATTTCTATACAACATGATGTGGCTAACTCTTTTCTTTTGAGATAAGTAATTTATAAGCTACATTCCTCAGTTCAAAAGAGGGGAGTATTAGTGGGCTATTCATAGATATTTAGGCCTCCATTTACAAAGATATCACATTTTGGGACAAATTACACAATTCATAGATTTCACATTGGTTTAGATTATTAGTTTGGTTATGTCTATGAAAAATAAATTTATAGATTGAGAGATATTCAAGGGCATGTGCAATGCATATACACTCATTTTTTACAAGAACATAAGTTATAGGTTTTCAAATATTTAAAATTTGGGAAAATATAACTATGGATGTATAAAATTTTATATCATGTTGACATCAGTTAGATCATATTGGGGTCATGAAATCCATTTATGTATCCACTATTGCAGTATACTATGTTGACACTAATTAAATCAAATAATGGGGAATGAAAATTGTTCATGCAAAAAATATTACATTTTTTTATTTTTCAAGTATGGATTTGATGTGATATTGATGGTACCAAGAAATGAACATTTTGAATCTATAAGTCTATATGCAATAGTTTATTTACCTTACATGAGCCTAATATAGGCTCTCCATTCCATTTTGAGGTTCAATACCAGTTAAATGAGTATTATGGTTAAAGTTCAATGGTTCTCATCAATGTAACACTACTCCCTCTTCATGAGGGTTGGGGAATTTATTTTCATGGTGCTTGCCTTAGTACATTTATCAATTGGGTCATGATCACCCCTAATGCTCTAAAGCTTCCAAAAGAATTACATTTTCCAATGAATCAAATGTAAGCATCATCTCCAACATGTCATAGGGAAACATAGTTCATCCAATTATAGGTTATTCATTCCTTGATCAAGATAAGATTTCAAGAGATTGATTCATATAATTCATTTTATATTTCATTTTGTAATGGACATTGATCGCTACATGTTTATTGTAGGTTTATATGGATCAAGTTGTGCACTTGAAGCATTCTCCCAAAGATAAAGTGTGTTTATGTATTGTTTTACCTTTTTTTGATCATGTGAACTTAAGTAAGTACAAAAATTTTAATTATTCAATTTATATGCATTATATCTACAATACAAGAATATGAATGTAAATGGCAGAATGTGATTAAAAAATTGTACTTGTTATAAATATAAATAACCTAAGGGATTTAGATACTTAGCATATTTGTGTTGTATAAGGTTGAGACTAAATGAAGGTAATTGAAGGGATTAAAATTAGATCATGAGTCATGTGGGTTAAGAACTGAGTGTCTAAATGTGTTTGGATAAAATTTTCAATTTCTTGACATTGACATCGACATCTAACACATGTATTTGAGATTTATAATTTTATGTTGTGAGGTTGTGTCTCACTATTTTGGCATAATTATTTGTGACTAATTTAAATATGTATGTTTTTATAATATTAAGTCCTTTCTATACTCACAAATCTATAAACCTATCTCCTTAACTTTGAAACCCTAGGTCCATTTTGACACTAGTTTGAGGTTTGAAAAAGAGGAAGAATAGTGGGTTGAGCTAACTTCAAAAAATCCCAAATTAATGTTTGAGAATTGAGTACATATCTAATACTTTCAAGAGGGAAGTCAAACCAAATTTATTTCTTCTTGTTAGGTGTATGTGTGCAATGGTGTTTCTTTAATGAATACAACATGTAAGCTAGTTTTTTACGCTTGGAAAATGACAACTTCAGCTTTGCTTGAGTGATTTAGCCTTTAGTTAAGACCTGATACATATGAATAATTTTTGAATTATGGATTTTAGGGAAGTCCCTTTAAATGTGCCTAAGTGTATAGATGTATCCTTGAGGAATGTTAGATGGTACATTAGTCTTAGATCTACCATGTATTTGTATGGGATTCTTTGGGTTATTTCTCACAAAAACAACATTTAAAACATGTGATCCAACCCCTAAAGATAATTTGGATTTGAAAATTGACCATAACTTTGTGTGGGGATGATTTTTTTAGAGTTAGACACTTTCATAATTCTACAAGCATTTGAGTCTACTGGACTTGTCTGAAAGACAAGAATACTTATTTAAAAATTTGGGGATAGTTTGAGTATGATAATGAACATGTTAGGTGCATAATAGGGTAGTAAATATTAAATGTTAGATGCATAAAAAGCATGTATAAATGAGATAATGATGTGCAAGATCCATATGTGTATGGACAAGTTATTTAAGGTGAAGGTAGGATAAGACTGACATTGCCCAGTGTCTAATACAATATTTTAGTATCTATGAATTCCACCTTTTATTATAGTATTTAAATTAAGTACAATGTTAGATTGAAAGGATAAAGAGATGTACTCGAGTCTGTACAACACACTTTATCTTTAGGAGGAGGCTATTAATGTGAAACTTGATCCAAGAAAACCTATAATAAACATGTAGTTATCAATGTCTATACATAAGTATGAAATATAAAAAGAATTTAAAACTTTTGAAACTTAAATAACAAGGAAGGAATACACTTTTAAGTGGGTGAACTATGTGGCCCCTTGTGATGATACTGGAGATTGTGTTTCCTACTAAAGAATTAGATAATTATGTTTCCTAATAAAAAATTAGATAATTATATTTCCTACTAAAACATATGAATAACATGGCTTCCTGTTGAAACACTTGGAGAATTGTGCTTCCTATTGAAGCACCTTGAGAATTGGGGGTGATTATGATCCAATGGATAAATTAAATAAGTAGAGAGCCATGGGTTGGATAAATAAATTACTTAACCCTCTTGGAGTAGCATTAAGTCATTGAAAGCACATAATCTTAACTATGCTACTCATTTAATTGAATTTAAACCTAAAGATGAAAGGGGGAGCCTATGTTAGGTTCATGAATTAACCTTTGTAGATGAACTTATAGAGTTGATATGTAAATTTTGGTACCATCAATTTCATGCTCTTAAGTAGAAAATTATAGTAGTGCATGCGCACGAAGAATATTCATGCCCCCTACTCTAATATAATTGATACCAACATGATATATAATGTTATACATCTATATCTCATTTGTCTAAATATGAAAAATCGTAAAATATATAACTTATGTTCCTATAAAATATATGCATATGAATGATATATGCTTCAAATTTATTTCAAATTGTAAACTTTTATACCACATTTCAAACCAAACTAATATTTTGAACCAATAAAAACTCTATAAATCATGTACTCTATCCCAAAAACATATATTTTTTTTTATAAATGGAGGATTAAACATCTATAAAAACCCCACTATCATGCCCCACTTTTGAGTGAGTGATGTAACCTATGAATTACTAATCTCAAAAGAAAAGAGTTAACTACATCATGTTTTATAGAAATATTAATCATTTAGAAGCATGTGTGAACATCTGGATAATATGTCATCATAGTAATAAATAGATCAACAAAGTATATATGAAACATGTAATGCAAGGCGTACAAGTGTCATGTCAAAATAGATATAAAAATTAGGCATGTAGAAGTAATAATAACTTATATAAGCATTGAATAAAGAAATACACATGTGTTTTAACCTAATTTGGTTTTGCAACTTAATAAGATAAAAACTAGTAGAATATTTTAATATCAAGATATGACATTTAAGCATACATATAAATGTAAAATATTAAAACTTACTACTATGATTTGATAAGTAGAATATATTACTTATAGTAAGTATAAAAAATGAATGAGTACTTAGATTTTTTGGTTAATTGTCTGAATATAACTATGCTTTAAGAGTAAAAATTAAACTAAATTAGGCATGTGATTCATCTAGTTTGGGCACTATACTTTTGTCTGCATAGGTTTGGTTTCATCAATTTAGGTTAGTATCAAATATGGATACTAACCTATGTGTAAATGAGGGATTATGACCATATGGTAACTTTAACCTATCTATGTAAGCTCTATATATGTGATGTCAAACCTTTATGATGCACACAACTCTAAAAATCACCCTCCACCTTGAAACCCTAGGTGTGCTTATGAGGGATAAGAAGCTTGAAAATTTGGGAAAGTGTAATGTTATGAGATCAAACCAATCACGCTAATTTGATGATTGACCATTGATTATGTATCTAATACTTCAATGAGGGAAATCAAACCACATATAGTACTCCTACCTTGTATGATTGTGCAATTGTGTTCCTTCATTATATGTATACAACTAATGATTTGGATTTGATAAATGATAATGTTTGATTTGACTTAGATTTAATATAATTTAGACTTGGATTGTGACTATTCCAAGTGATAAATTCACAATTTGGATAAAATATTACACATTTTCTCAATGTGCAATAGTGTATAGATGTGTACCAGATAAGTGTTAAGTCCCTTTTGAATTAGACGTATATTTAAATATATATGAGTCTAATTGGATAATTTATCATGCTAATGACACACTAGGTAAATGGGTTGACCCTATGTAATTTTAAAAAGTAACCATTACTAGGAGAGGGTTGATTCTAACTAGATCAGATTAGTATGTCAATATTGACTAAAACTAACGAAACTGACATGTGTATAGTTGGAATAAATAAAGGTATAAATGTGTATGTGCATGATATCTATAATGTTTAAAAAAGATAACGAGATTCATGTAAGTTTTTAAAAACATAACAAAAGGGTATAACTCTTGGGATACCATGTATGTGTGAGAGAATGATGAATTTTTATCATGGTTATGTGCTCAAGTCATGTGTGGTAAATATGTGTCAAGCTTGTCATTGTCAAGTACTTAATACCAAACTTTAGTATCTATAAATGCCTCTTTTTTATTTTAGTAGTATAATTTATAAATTAAAAGGATAAATTTTACCTAAATATGTACAACACACTTTATCTTTGGTATGAAGCTGCAATTGTGTAGGTTACTCATTAACAAAACTTACAATCATGTGTAGTCAAAATTCATAGATTGACCATTATAATATGAAATTGTGTTTTTTTGAAATATATAAATATAAAAGGGAGGAGTATATATGTATGTTGGTGAAAACAATGTTTCCCTTAAGACTTTTTGGAGATGATGATTCCTTGTTTAAGCATTGGAGAAACATGTGCTTTGTTGTTGAAGCACATGGAGAGTTGGGGTGTTTGTGCCCCAAATTTGTGTAACTACACAAGTTCTTGGGTTGGGAAGACAACATGTACCAACCATAATGAATGTGCGGAGAAGTACATAATGTACTGACCCAAATAACTATGTAGGTAAAGAGGGTACCACATGATGGGTCCACTCAAATAAATTAGATCAACCACTACAAATACTTTATAAATTCAATTGTATAGTTTCATTCAAGTTCACTCTATGTAAAACAAAGAGTGTGATCAAAAGGAAATAGATAATGTTCATGAACCTATCATGAATATAGGATTATTGTATAGTTTCACTCAAGTTTATTCAACATATAATAAATGCATGATTTAAAGGGAATGAACAGTGTCCTTGCCCTCATCATGATTGTAGATCTGATAAGTGTGAATTAAAATGACAACCATTTTAAAATCAACTATAAATAGTGATTTTGTGTATGTTTATGAACCAATATCATTCCTCATGTTCTAAACGTGTG
The DNA here is from genome assembly GCA_037957365.1 of Torreya grandis. Taxonomy (NCBI): domain Eukaryota; kingdom Viridiplantae; phylum Streptophyta; class Pinopsida; order Cupressales; family Taxaceae; genus Torreya; species Torreya grandis. Next base: position 61,490 of record JARHVA010003950.1, on the reverse strand, counting down.
CACATGGGCATCAACTAGTATCATGCCCCTTTGAATATGTACTAACTGATATAAAATGTTATGCATTTATATGTTAAATTTGAGAACCTATATCTCAAATGTATGTGTATGTGAAACTTATAATTTATGTTAATATAAATTATATATATATGCCCATGCATATATTCCCAAGTTTGTATGAATATATACTCAAATATTTATAAAGTGAGTCGATATGCATGTCATATACTCCCTAATATGTACTGATGTGCTAATATATATCATGTGACTAATCCATATAACTTATGAACCATTATAAATATCTAAAATATGTACTCTAATATGAATTTTTTTTCATGGAGGCTAATGTATCTATAAGAAGCTCATTGTAATGCCCCATTTTTTAGATGAGAGATATGTCATGTAAGTCACTCATCTCAAAATAAGAGTTAATTATATCATGCCATGTATAAAGATAACATCATGTATAATCATGTGAACATTTGGAAAGTATGTTATCATAGTAATGTATATGTCGATCAAGGCATATATAATTTAGGGAATATCAATGTCATGTCTAGATAGATGTTTCAATGAAACATGCAATATTGGGATTGCTAAATAAGACTATGTAATAAAAGTGCATGATATAGATAATGGAACTAGTTAATGTTAGGAAGTTCAACAAGTGCAAGTTTTAGTTTCACACATAAAGCTAATGGTCACATACAAGGGAAAAGAAGATGTCATAAAAAAAAGTCCAAGGGCCACATGAATGAGATATAAAGATGTCACAACAAAAAAAAATCAAATATGTCACATTAAAAAAGGCCGAGGGCCACACATAAGGGACATAAAGACGTGATAGTGAAGGATAAAGGGCCAACACATAATAATAATAAAAAAAGTATCATATCATGTAAGAGAGTGAAAATATTAGTGGAGCATTGAACAAGTAAACTAGTCTAAACCTTCCATATGTATTAATGCCACATCATAGTATAATATCTTATCTATTTACCACTATGTAAGATATGAGTAACTAACAAAACATGTGTAAGAAATCTAGGTATCTCAACATGGTATAAGGTCATATAAATACATAACCTATAATAGTAAAACATGTGGAATAATATTCCCCTAATATCACTATGGTCACTAGGTAGAGGAAAGTCCAACATCTATATGTCCATGACTTACCTATATGTCATACGTCGCACTCATATACCATGAAATACATGTGTGTATGAAAAGAATATACCATATACCAAACATGTGATAAATAACATATGTAAATAGTGTAATCTAGTAATCATGTCATGCTCAGTTCTTGGTTTTTTATTTTTTAAATATTTTGCATGTTTTAGTATATATTTATTTATTTTTTAATTTTTTTAGGATATTTAATTACAATGCTCATTAATAAGAGAATAAGTCATCCTCATTGGGCTTGAAGTCAATATATCATATCTTGTCCTTGAAATTATGTAATTTCATTATGTTTTATTCTACTATCTTTGATTGTTCTATCATTTATCTTTGAATACCTTGCCTTTTGGTGAGTATTATTGCCATTATCTTGAATCTTGATTGTCTTTTATTCATGTGAGAAAGAGATATACTTATTTTTTCTATTCATTGTAGCTTACATCTAGTATATCATTCCAATCCTATTGTGAGTGTTAACTAGGTGTTAGAAGGTATTATCCATATAGATGTATATGAATTTTGGACCACAAACAATTGGTATGGTAATACATACAAGGAATGTACTGCAAAGTGGATTGAATAGGTCCTTAATGTTGAAACCCATTTATCATAAAAATTTGACACTGCATACATTTGGGAGTCGATCTTCATCAATTTAAATCTATTATCGATAAACACCTTATATAAATGGTGTAATGGTTAAAGCCTCTTGTTGAAGGACTTTTTTGCTTGTTGTAGTTGTAGATGGTATATTTGAAGAGCTTTATGCTAGTGGTTCATGTTGGCTCTATATTACCTTAATAATGCCTTCATTATTGTATCTTTGGATCATATTTTTTAATTTGTCATAATGATCTATGTCATGTCCTATGATTTTATGATAATCACAATATAATTTTTATTTTTGATGTGAAAGAAATCACATGCCTTAATGTATAGTATATGTTAAGGTAATGATATTATGATCAAGTAATATTTATAATATTATTCTTGGTTTATCTTACAGACTTGTTACTTATAATGATATTAAAGCGTTGGTATTTAACATCTCCACATTATTTAATTTCATGTATGATTGCTTCTTTGTCTAAGTCATGTTTGATTTTAGTATCACATGTGCCTAGTGTGAGATAATATTAAAACTATTATTTGTATTTTGAATGTACTCTTCATCTGTCATTGTTGGCTTTCCTTTTCCATTAGAAGATTGTGCCTAAAAATGAATTTATGATTTGACCATTTTCATTGTATATGAATCATAATGATACTATCCAATTATGATTTGTGAATAGAGTGTGAGATAAATATTCATTTGAAGGATTGAAGTTTAAATTATGTAATTGATCATCTATCATATCTACCATGTTATCTTCATCATCATTGTTATAGTAATATGTGACCATGACATCTTGATATTCCAATTTCACTAGTAAAGGAAGACTGGGAATAGGTTTTGGTTACTCCATAATAGCTTGTGGCTCATGTTGTATAGTTTATTTTTATGTTATAATTAGTTCCTTTTTATTTTAGTACTTGATTCACCCACCTCATATATATGCATATGATTTACTCAAATAGGTTGTGATGGAGGAATGATAGTACAATCTTTTGATTATGATTGTGAATGGTTTTTTTTAGTATATTGGGTCATCTTAAAATATTTAAAAGGGTCATCATCTTCTAGTTATGTATAAGAATAAACTTCATGCATGAATTTGATACATCTATGTAATGTTAACAATACTACTTCCATAACATGTATCCAAGGCTGTACTGAAACCAAGTTATAATGTAATTGATTAAGCATAATGTGGAATGTGGTATGTACCATATTGTGATCTAGTTTTACATCCAAAGATATGGTACCAAATATTTAATACAAAGTGTTATTGAATCCTTTCATGCCTTGATCTATTTTTTGAATATCATTTAGTTGATCCCATATTATTGTAAGAATCCAATATTACAAACATTAAATCCAAAACCATTATCTACCAACACATGTTTTACTAATTTTTTTTGTAGTAAATAATGGTATATTTTCTCAATATGTAATAGTGTATAAATGTGTACTAGATAAGTCCCAAGTCCATTTTTAATGAGACCTTGATCTGCATATATATGTGTCCAATTGGGTAATTTATCATGCCACTGATGCTCTAGGTAGATGGGATAATCCTAAGGAAAGGTGTTATTTCAAAAAGTATCAATTTTTGGGAGAGGGTCACTTCTAACCAAATTAGGTTAGTATCGATTGCAAATACTGACTGAGAATAACAAAACCAAACTATGTAAAGGTGGAATAAACTAAAGGTATAGAGATGTCTATGTAGGATATTTGGTAGGTTTGAAATAAATAACGAGGTTTTTTTAGGTGTGGAAATACATAATGGAAAGGATCAAATCATAATCTAACATGTAAGTGTGAGAGAATGGAAGATTTTGATCATGTTTTTGCTATCAAGTCATGCATGGTAAATGTGTGTTAAGATTATCATTATAAATTACTTAATACCATATTTTAGTATCTATAATGAGAAGGGTGCATGATATGGATCATGACACCACATAAATGGGGAGGTATGTGATATAGATCATAATTCCACATACTCAATAAAATTAGTAGACAATCCTATATTTATCCACTCATAATCACAAAATGTCATGGTCATGATGTACACAATAAATCACATGTTATAGCACTCAATTTCACACAAGGATATAAGCCACACACAAGAGATAATCAAATATCACTCAAGACTAAGGGCCACATACAATGGCCAATGAAATGTCACACAAGGATAAGTGCCTAAAAAAGAGGCATATAATGATACACTCAATTAAGAAAATGTAGTAAAAAAAGTTAAGGGCCCAAATAAATAGTCATGTAACAAAAAATCAATAAAGTAAAATAAATAATAGAAGGTAAGGGCCCAAATAAAAAGGCATCTAATGATACATTTAATGAAGAAAGAATAATAAGAAAAAGGCAAGGACCAAAAGAAAGAGTCATATAAGGATACACTTAATCAAATAATGTTATACACTAAAGAGAGATATAAATGAACATAGTCAAATATTAGCCCATACAAAATTGAATAACAATAATGAAGCATAAAACAAGCCAAACTAGTATATACTATCAATCTATGTTATTGTCATAACATCCATGAAATGTAGCACTGTAAAGTGTTGAGGTATAGTTTTATGTTCACATTATTAATACCAACATAAATATTGTTGTTAATAATGTTATGTTAATAGTTTATATTTTTGTTAGCCGAATATATTGTGAGTCATAATATATTCCTATTTTAATGTGTTGTTAATGTTTTTTAGTTTACAAAAGATTTAGGTCAGATTTTTTATGGATATATCATCCTAAATATAGGAATGTCATTTCCTATATATTTGTACTCCATATGGTTTGTAACAATGTAGTAAAAATAATATCAATGTGTTTTTAAAGTATTCTAGTGTTTGACTCTTTGTGTAGACTCTGGTTATACTATTATGTGGTATCAGATCCTTGTATGATCTATAGCTAAGGGCATTCATTGATCTAATAACACAAATAAGATTAGTTATTGTAGAATCTCTTTGCATATTTTGATATATGTGCAGGTTTATACCTTGGCACATTGTTTTTTCTTTCACACTTGTCTATATGAGTTTAAAATACATTATTTGTTATGCATCATAGACTTCTACAAAATCATACATGCCCAATTACACCATACAAGCTATGCATTTTTTTTATGTTGAATGATGTCTCAGCTACACTACTAAATGATGGCTCATCATTCACCATTTAACTTGAGTTATTTGATTCTGAACAATGATCTACACAATGGAATGTTACTAGAATATTGGTTGTAGATCCTCAAAATTCATATTTAGATCGACCATCAGATCAGACATTGGTTGATGACATTGTTGCATGGGAGTTACCAAAATATGTAGTTCATTATATGTTGAAGACAATCACACATGAGAGTTTGCTCACCCAACCATGCGAATCATCCAGTTACCATGAATGGTTAGTTATGTTAAGTTTTTAAAGTCATTATACTTTATTCCAAATTGTAGAAGTTTTAAAAGTTGTCTTTAATTATTAAAATTTTTAGAGTCATTTATTTTGTGACGTCTCTATCACTCGATCATAGTAGTTTGATATTAAGTTGATATAAGTATTTAAAAATATAGAATCGATATCAAAATAGTTAATTAGTTTTTTTATAAATGTGTTAAAAAAATATTTTAGTTTTTGTAGTATTTAATTGTTTATGGGTCATTGTCATCATATTATCAAAAATTTGTCAAAATGTCAAAGTTGTTTATGAGTCCTATTTAGGTGAATGCTAGGGTTTTGTTTAGGTGATTATTAGGTATTTTTTTAATTATTTGGATGTATGCATTATTGATGAAAACTGACATCCTTTGATGGTCTAAATCATAATGGATATTCTGTTAGAAAAATTCACCAACCTCAATTTTCACACATGAAAAATCAAAATCCAAATGCAGTTAATGAACAAAAAATTATGGAGGATAGTGAATGGAAATGAAGTTGCACCAATAGATGTATAAAACTTAGTATAATGGAAAAATAGGGATGATAAAGCCAAATCCATTATTTGACTGACTCTTTTTGACTCTGAGTTATATTATGTAGATCTTGAAAAGTCATCAAATGTAATGTGGGAAAATATGAACAAATTGTTCAAAGTAAAAGCAACAAATGTAAAGTTTTATTTAAAACTCTATTTGTTTAGATTCAAAATGAATGATGGGGTCCACATGTCTAGTCACATCAATGATCTAAGATCACTTCTGAGACAACTAGCAGAAGTTCAAGCTTTAATAGAAGATGAATATACAAAAGACATTTTATTTAATAACTTGCCTTCCAAATATATCAATTCCATTTTAAATATTGGATAGATGCCTTCTTAAACACTTGAAGATATGATTTTGGCTCTTCTATCCAAAGAAAAAAGCACTAAAGAAGATGTAGAGGAAGAGAATGCATTGTACTTGAAAAAGAATCTCAAGAATCACTCCACAAATAAGGAAGAAATAAAATGCTTCTACTACAAGAAAAAGGGTCATAAAAATTCATATTATAGAGTTCAAACTAAAGAATTGATTAATGGAAAAATTAAAATAAATGAAGCCAATATCATCACTAAAAAAGAATTAGATACTGAGAATGAACCAAATGAGAGCTTTTGAATATTTTATATTATGAGTAAGCAAGAGATATACTAAAGGATAAAGGATACTAGAGGATGGAGGCTTTCTATGCTTCTCATAAACCACTATAAATGGGGCCACTTTCTAATTTAGTGGCATTTTTATTTTTAATTGTGTGGTGTGTTTATTTTCAGCATAGTGTGGTGTGAATTAGAATAGATGTTGTATCCCTGTTCACATTTGTCATAAGTGAATTGTATTTTCCTATGTAACTTCTATGAAATGTGAGAATGATGAGAGTTAGAATATATAATACACTTCATGATGTGGTTTATGGTAATCCACTTGTAAAATTATTTCTTTGTGGTTTATGGTTAACCACTTGTAAAACCACTATTTTGGTTATTGGTTAACCATTTATAAAACCATTAGGTATTATTTTGTGGTTTCTAGTTAGCCACTTGTAAAATAATTATTTTGGTTGTTGGTCAACCATTTATAAACCATCATGTAAGGTTTGTAATTGTCCTCTAAAAATCACCTAGTCATGAGTATAGGTGTAGATATGGGAGAGTTATTTTTCCCATGTTCACATTAAGGGGGTGTGGATAGGATTAATAATGTTTAAAAGGGGGTAAATGTTGAGGTATAGTTTTATGTTCACATTATTAATATCGATGTAAATATTATTGTTAACAATGTTACATTAATAGTCTATATTTTAGTTAGTTAAATATATTACGAGTCATAATATATTCATATTTTAGTGTGTTGTTAGTGTTTTTTAGTTTATGGAAGATTTAGGTGAGAGTTTGTAGGGATATATCATCCTGAATATAGGAATTCCATTTCCTATATATTTTTACTTTGTATGGTTTGTAACAATGTAGCAGAAATAATAAAAATGTGTTTTTAAAGTATTCTAGTGTTCAGATCTTTGTGTAGACTCTGGTTATACTATTATATAGAATATAATCAAGGGAAAGACACGTGTAAGCAATAATTGTAGCTCAACATGATAAATGGAGAAGGATATGGGAAGATATAACCTATAATACTATGACCTTGGAATGAGATGCCCCCAACATTGGCTTAGCCCCTGGTTATATGAATGTATTGCATCTACGCATACATGTATCATGTGTAACATTTATGTCCTTCATCTCATCCATACATACCATGAAATTCATATATGTAATGTACCAAACATGTGATAAATAACATAAATGAATAATGTAAACTAGCAAACATGTCACGTTTAGGTCTTGATTTTTTATTTTTGGAATATTTCATTTTTTATTTTTTGAAATATTTTAAACACATGTATAGAATAAAAGAAAGTGAAGTAGAAACTCATTAAATTAGAAGAATGGTATGGATATAAGTAATATGTAACACATATTTTTACATAATGTGAACCAAATGTAATATCATGTAAATGTGGAGTAAGTGAAGATAAGTAATGTGCCCCACTGTAAATGTGAATCATAACATTTTAACTCAAAAGAGTATGTGGGAGGTAGAGGGTGAAAAGGAAGAATAAATGTATACATCAATATAATTTGTATCCATAATGTATGTGATCATGTAAACTCAATATATTCCATAATGAGTATAGATAGTCCATATGCAAGAGTGAGAAAGAAACATGCTACAAGGATGTGCACTATAATGATATTGATATCCATCTCTCTATCTAGTTGGGGTTAAGGTCCTTATCTATATATGGGTTCACTATCTTCATCATTTGACTCAACCTCATTAAGACATGGATGGTCTAAGTAAAATCATGTTATGTATATAGAATCCAAATCTCTATATAGATCTAGATTTTGTATAGATAGATATAGATAAGGCAATCCAATCCCATCTATAGATAGGGCCCCACCACCACCCCCACCCCATATCTATATTGAAATTGAGATTAAGTCTATATAGGGAAATTTGGGCCTCTATCTAGGGCCCATATACCATATAAAGTCTAGATAGGGTAATTTGGTCCCATATAGAGAGATGTCCCATGCATAAATAGAGAGGGGAATCCAATCCCATATATAGATAGGGACCCCATGATATATATTCACTATGATATATAGAGATAGAGCCCCATAGATAGATTATTTTAATCTCTTAAAAATGACACTTTAGTGCTAAGAGTGCTACTTGAGGCCACCTATCCCTAACTTAGCCCTAAACCTATCTTAGGGCCTAATTTCACATTTATCTAGCCTTCATGTGAGCCACAAGTGTCCCTAGACATCCATAAAGTAGTGCCAAACCCTCATTCTTATATCCTATCCCTTCATGCCTTAGGTTCTACCACCTAGATACTAGCGCCATAATAGGGACAGTAGAGCTACATAACACTAATGTCCATATTAACACCATAATAGGGATAATAGAGCCACATGGTAATAATGCCCCAATATTGGTGCTATTGTCCTTTCCCTCCCTTTTCAACTAACTAATATTTTTTTAAATATTAGACCACCTAAGGTCAACATAGACCTCTTTTAACACCTACACAAGAAACATAATAGTATATATACATGTCTTTTATCCCTATAACTAGTAGATGAAAATTAGATGCAAATTACACATAAAAACTAAGAATAAGGTGTGCACAAAAAAGGTTATCAATCCCTATTCTTCCCTACTTCTATGTAAAGCCATAGACAACATTCTTAAGCTTAGATTAATTATATTTTTAGTCTCAAACACATTAAAAGAAATCAATTATACAAGCATAGTAGTTGCACTAGCACTTGCACTAGCACTAGCACTTAGGTTAGGAGAACTACATCAAGCTTGATCCTTCTTCAGAGTATTGGTATGTAGGCAACTCTCATCAGAGTGGGGTATTAAGGATGTCCAACCTACCCCACTAATAATACACTTTATTTCTTGTATCAACCAGATGCCATAACAATATGTAGGATTAAGGTTTGATCATATAATCAATCAAAATAAGTAATATATAAGGTTTCAAAACTCATGTGCATAGGAATAGGCTTGACAAACCCATACACAGGTACACCCAAAAGCATGAAATAGTTTTTCAAAGAGGGAATTAGTACTAAAATAGGGACACTAGTTCCACATGGTGATACTATTTAGAAGGGGTTTCAACACTTGGATCTTACTTATGACACTCAAACCAACCTCTACCTTAGTTTTTAACCTCTAGATCATCCATCTCAATAATTTCCCAATTGATTTCTCATTTATATTATTTATTTCTATTTTTAGAAAGGTTAGAATTAGTCAATTTTGTAACAGATCAGTGGTGATATATATTACATATTTCTACCCTGATTTACTATACTTATCCCTTTAACAACATAGGATTTACATTCATATAAGTGCTAAAAATTTAAAACATTTGGTGAACCCATCTTACTTCAAGCACATTATTTCAAAACCCTACTGCACCATTAGGGTTTCCCTTCTTATTTCCATCATCTAATTAGTTTTTAGATTATGGGCTATCATCATGATTATCATGATATATGTCATTTCTACTTTTTGGTACAAAGTATTGTGGTTTGTCTAGTATGATTATTACCTGAAATTTGTATAAAAATGCACATATATGTCAGTCCTCTCATGGATCATGTCTGAGCTCAGCTTATTTTACACCTTGGTCTTCCCTCCTTTGATTCCCATTATTATGAGGATCACTGCTACATGGCTTACTTTGAGTTACCTCTGATTACTACTTGACTACAGAGGGGTTGAAGGACTCCTTTTGTTTTGCCTCCACCTAGACTAGTTGATTATTTTTGCTCACACCCTGGCTTTACTACTCATCCTTGGAAAATAATAACTATTATAGTGTAAGATGTTACTAGATGGAATAGGGTGAATCCTCAACTATACAAGATCAATGTAACCTCACCATCTGTCCTCATCCCCAACACACTATAATGGGACCTAGAGATCAACACAAAACATTTGATATTTTGGATTAGTTAAGAAACACACCGATTAAGATATACATATTGGAATTACTTCAGCAGGCAACTATTTTCAAAGATATTCTTTTTCAAACACTTGATCATAGATATTTTTCTCATGATATAAAACGTGTTTACTGTATATCTATCATAAACATTATAAAGAACATTGAGGATGCTATATCTTTTTCCAATGCAAATTTGACATTACAGTCAGTTATTATTCATAATTTACCACTTTTTATTCAAGAACAAATCAATACCACTACTATTAAATTAGTTCTAATTGATAATGGTTTAAGAATTAATATATGCAACCTCACATTTCTGCAGACTATGGGGGTTGATATAGTGTCCATTCAAAAAACATATAAGAATATCAAACGATTTGATGACATTCTTAGACAAACTTTGGTTTCTATTACATTGGATATTATGGTTGGGCCAAAATCCTTACTGACACAATTTTAGTGATGCCTAATAATTTTCACTATAACCTATAACTTGGGAGACCTTGGATACATGTTATGGAGGTTATACCCTCTACCTTACATAGATGCATCAAGTTTTTACATGACATATATTTATATAGTTATCTAAAAAATAATTAACCATTTTGATATTATAGAGTCATTAATCCTACCACCCTAAGTACATATTTAGATGGGACATCTCATGTTATTACAGAATCCCCACCTCACAATATTTTGATTGAGAAGATGCATACATACAAGGTTGTGAAATATAATAAATATGATTCCTATACCTATTATAGATCCTCCTAAAACATAATTACCTTCACCCATGATATAGGAGGACCCTCCCATAGTACACATGTATCCATCCAAAGTAGATGATGGGATTTTAATAGCACAACTACCATTACTTTTTAACTCATAAGAAGTATATATCCATAACTTTGATACAGATTCCTATGCCACCATAGAGGATAATCCAACACCTATTGACATTAATGAATATTTATGTGGATTGAGTTCTACACTAGTGGGATTTGGAGAGTATAGAGATGATTATAAGGCACTCATGCCTTTTGATACACTGACAACACTACTAGTTTATAATATTATAACTATAGGATCACCTACTCAATTATAGTCAACAATATATCCCTCTATTCACTCAGTACACATGGTTATATTTATGGATATAGACCCAATTATAAGGGTTTAGGTAGGTAGTTTATAAGATATACTGCACCAAATTCTATAGATATAAATTGATATAAGATTGATGGTATTACCCACAATTCATCATAGATCCAATAATAGATTCTTATAACAAGAGGCTCAACTCTTTTGTCATTTTCATAGGCTTACATGACATGATATTAATACATGCTCAACATTACAACATAAGTTGCAAGCTTCGAGCACTATTAAAATTATAGAACCTCCACCTCCATAGGTACATAGACCATGAAAAAATCATCATTGATGTAGATAATGATAGAATGATCCATTGACTATCCATATTTTTCTTGTAAATAAATACATCCCCCATGTTTTTATAGATGAGGATTCTGATCCTAATACTTGCACTTTAGCCTTTTTACAACACATAGGCTATCATGAAAATGAGCTACAACATGCCATACATTATCAAAATTCTATAGGACATATCACACTACTAGTTACATGTGGCTCCAAGGTTTCCAACACATTATTATTTATCATGAGTAGGGGCACTCATCTATATGTTAAAATTAGTAGTATATTGTTATATGTGATGGATGCCATAGTTGATCGATTAGATAAATGTTTAACATTCAATCCTGAGGAACACATGGTCTATAGTCTACATGATGACACATATGAGAACCACAAGTTTCAAATAGATACTTTATGATCTAATGTGGTTTACCTTGGGATTGCACAGGAGGCATCTTACATAATCAAGGATCATGCTTTTGGGATGCACAAAATCTAGACTAATTCTAAAGACAAGGCTCCATTGATACATATAAAATGGTATGATGAGTAAGATGACAAGGAATTATTTGACTTCAAATAGATCCAATATATGACATTAGATGACCTCCCACCTAATCCACCATTTGATTATCCACATCCCATGGATGTGCTCTTGGGTCTATAGAGACATTGCACTTTGGTTGTACACTATCTCACTTATTTCTAGAGTTTTCTTGTACATACATTCCTTATTTCTTGCTCCTTATAACTAATTTCAATTTCATGTTACTTATTATTTTAACTTTTTAGGATTATTGAATGTAAAAAATATGTTTGTTAAAGAGTCGAGTAGACTAAATCAAGGTAATAATATGCAATAAATACAACCAATAATTTATCATAAAATTGACTTTATCCTTCATAAAAATAGTAATAAATAGTGTAAATAAGAACTTAGTTGGAAAGTAACTGAGATAGATGATCTGAAGGATGAAAACTAAGGTAGAAGCTGGTCTAATTTTCACAAACAAGATCATAGTGCTAAAACCCCTCTTGGATAATATGCCCTAATTATACAGTAGCACCATTATTGGAAATGTGTCACTAGTGTCTTAATATTGGTGGTAGTATCCTCTATACAAAACTATACCAAGCTTCTGGGTGCACATGTGTTTGGATCTGTAAGTTTTAATCCTACATGCATGAGTTATAAAACCCTATATATTTATTATAATGACTAATTTTGTTATTAAACCCTAATCCACCATGTTGCTAGGGCATCCATTTGATACAAGCTAAAAAGTGTGCTTGTTATTGGGGTAGGATGGACATCCTCAACACCTCATTGTGATGAGAGTTGCCTACATACCAATAATCTAAGGAGGGATTAAGATATATGTATTTATCCCCACCTAAATTCTGGTACCAGTGCAAATGAAACTAGTATGATAGTGGCCTTAAGTGCCTTGAATGTGCTTGAGACTAGAAATTTAGGTAATCTAAGTGTAGGACTGCTATAAATGGTAGTATGTAGAAGTAGGGTAGAATATGGATTGATAACCTTAATTGTGCATAACTTGTTCTAAGTTTGAATGTGTATTTTTGGGATGATTTACATCTAGTGGTTAGAGGGATAAAATTCATGTATATATATATATAGGGTAGAATATGGATTGATAACCTTAATTGTGCATAACGTGTTCTGAGTTTGAATCTGTATATTTGGTATGATTTACATCTAGTGGTTAGAGGGATAAAATTCATGTATATATATATATATATATATATATATATATATATATATATATATATATATATATATATATATATATATATATACATACTATTTTGGTACGTGTGTGGGTGTTAAAAGAGGTCTAGTCCAACCTTAGGAGGTTTTAGATTTGAAAATATATTTGTTGTGAAAAATAGAGGGAAAGGACATTATTTCCATTATTGGGACACTATCATGATGTGGCACTAGTGTAATTATTATGGTGCTAGTGTCCAAGTGGCATAACACTATGCACAAAGGTCTAGGATCAATAAATGAGGGTCTGAGACTACTTAGGGCTGACTAGGGATGCTTTTGGCCCACACAAAGGCTGGATAAGTTTTATGATAGGCTCTAAGACATGTATAGGGATAGGTAGTCTCAAGTACCACTCTTAACACTCAAATACCACTTTTAGGTGATCACATTTGCCTGTCCTTTATTATATAAATAAAATAAAGTGAAATGACTAGGATAAAAGAAAAAGAAGTGTACTTAGACTTACCTAAGAGGTGAAGCTTGTGAAGCTAGGTTTGAGTGTATGAAGTTGGGTCTCAGTATGTGAAGCATGATCTAATGTATGTCTTAAAAGTGAAACATGTATAAATTAGTCCTTAAGAGATATCAAAAGAAAAAGACTAAACTAAGTAAAGAATCAAGCACTAAGTAAAATTGAGTAAAGAGATAGGATAGAAGAAAGGAATGAATACACCTCACTGGGTACATGAACCAATGCATAAACTTGGTGATACCTTATGTGTGTGCATGTATAGAGTGATCAATTAGTGAATATATTGACTAAGATGATGGTTTGATAAATCCTAATATGTGGGTGGCTCTAAACTTAATTCAGTTTTGAATCCATCATTGCCCACCCCTGCTTAGTGGATCATGACCTATGAATAGCTTAGATTAGAATGATGGTATATCCAACCCTCTCATATTGGTGGATCAAGAACTCAAGTAGGCTATGAATCCAACATTACCCACCCATGTGTAGTATATGCATATGAAACTAAACTATGCGATGTAACTATAAATGTCTATCTAAGTATGTTGGCTCTACAACCACTCATGTACATTAGGTGGATTTGGGCCACTAAAAAATACCAGCCATTGATGATGGAATAAGGCATAAAATTGGTGTGAAACCTTGAATATGATTTAAAATGTATACAATGTGGATAATGACATGGAATTTGTCATTCAATCTGATCAATTGGTTTGTAAGTGAGCATATGAAAATAATGTGCCATGCACATGCCCCCAAATATGATATATGAGCATATGGATTTTGTACTGAGTTGTAATAATCTATATCTAGGTATTTTAACTAAATATGGGAATGTTTTATCATGTATGATGCCTACAATTTGAGAAAATTATTAAGAATCTATGCTAAATTATCATGAATATAAGCAAAATTGAGCAAAACTAATAAATATATAACTAAACCTTTGCAAACCTCTACTATACCTACTATACTTTTCTAGCCAATCTATGTTTTTCTAAAATTGAGGCTACTAGATAGTAGTGCCATTATTAGAAATGTGGTGTTAGTGTCATAATTTGGGCACTAATTCCATTTTGGTCTATTTTTATGTAACTATGCTAATCTCCATGTCACTTTTTTCCCACGGTGTTTACCTAAGTATGCTTTCTATATTCTAAGCCTGTGTGTTGAAAAATATACTATGAGTGCAATATAGGATCTTGATCTTTATAAAAAACACATGTGAATTCCCTTTCTTTTGAGTAAAGTTGTTGAATCTATGCAAGAATTGTCTCTAAAAGAAAATTCTCTAAAAAATGTATGTTAGATGGAGCATATATGATATATAAATAATAATCTAATATAATGTACATACATAACATCAAAATATAAGATAATTTGAGCATAAGTATTTAATGTAAGATGTATGTCATGTCTATCATTCACAAGGGTGTCAAGATAGATATAACAATGCATGTAACATCAAATCTAATTAAAAATAACATATATACTTAGGGGGATAGGGCATGCTGTCCATCACAACACCCAAGTAGGGAGGGGAGATAGATGAGGTCCCTCATGGCATCTAAAAATGGAATGTATAACAAGTAAGAGACAAGTGTCATGAACATGATGCATAAAAGAAAGCATACATACAACCCACATGAGGCACACAAAGTAGGACAAGGGGACAAAATATAAGGTACATGGGCACATGTGATTAAATATGAGAAAACAAGACATTCAAAAACATGTTAAAATCTCCACATATGCAAACAACAAGCAAATTGGTTTAGATCTACATAGAATGACATGTTCAAATGTCCGTATACACAAATAGGATGGCACACACAAGGACATAGGCACATTTCCAAATCATATATACTGTGTATATATGAAAAGAAGTGGTAGATAGCCAAAGAGAAATGGCATATTAAAATGCCCTCAGATATAAGAAACATGGAGATATAATCAAATACCTAAACTAGGAAAGCTAGAAATGAAAGTATGCATGAATATGTAATATGAATTTGTGTAAAAGTGAGGATGTACATATTATCAGTCTAAAGTAGTAATAGCCAAAAAGTAATCTGCGTAAGTGTAACATGATCAATATCAATATATAAAAATTCTAAAGCTATGATGTAGAGTATAGAAAGATAGAACCTAGTAATTAAAAACTATGTATCGAGTGCCCCGAAGTGGGCAAATGTGTCAAATGAAGAACCCATATAAATATATATATGTATATGCCCCTAGTTGGTAGATAATATCAAGTCTAGATTGGTGTAGTGGACTTGAGTCCTATAGTAATTTTTAAGTACTCAATAAGAACAAGTGAAGCATGTATGTATGATAAAACCAACTATATTAAGATAGCTATCATATATAGTGTCTAGCCAATATAATAAGTGTAAACATAGAAATACATACAATCTATAATTTTGTGTTTTATAATTAATTATTTGAATGTTTTTATGTTTTTGAAATATTGTTTTATTTTTGTATTTTTTGGATATAAGATATGTACAAGAAACATGAAAATGAACTATGTATAATGAACAAGAGAGAATAAAATTATGTATAAGAAGGGAATAAAAATACTAATCGATGAGTCTCATGGGAGACTTGCTATCACTATAGCCCATGTCAAATAAAGGAAGTGATCATGTATATTGCATGAAAGGGTAATTATGGTCCCAAAATTTGATACACTAAGTGATATATATCTGGCCTTGCATATGGAGTGATGTTAGGAATATATGACATTGATAGTGGTGTCCTTTGAAATAGAGGGGTCTTAGGGACTCATTTGGTAGAAGATGTTATAGGTGGCATAGGTGCCTTATGATGAGAATATTGAGAACTCAATAATACTAATCTTAGAAAAAAGTGAGTAGAGGGAGGCCCTCTAAAATATGTAACATATCTTTGACTCAAGGGTCTCTCTAATAATGGTCTCTATGGGAGAGTATGCGTACATGGCAACACTGTAGGAGTAGACCTTGCTTGCACTGGTGGATCTATGGAACTCTATGGTATATTAATATGAACTATGTGTACCTTAGGTGTTCAAAGAGTAAATAATATGTAGATTAGTCCCTTGTTAATACAAATGACAAAACATCAACCATAACAATACATTAGGACTAAAAAATATTGCCTAAGAACTAGAGAGAGCATAACATAATAAGCAAGATCACAAAATAGAGATAAATACAATGTAAATTTATTACCTCTTTTATCGATGTGATGCTTACTTATTGGAATAAATATTTTCATGCTTGACATATGATGATTTGAGTCTTCTATAAATGCTCTTCCATGGTGATATCATCTCTCCAATTGTCACTTGTGGTTTGGTTTAAAGCTTGGAATAAATTAGGCATTATAACACTACTATCAAAAGTTTCAAGAAGGTATTCTAGTATAATAACCTTACACACAAAATCTTATTGGAATATGGTGTGGGAACTTGTATTTATATCTAAAATAACTAACTCTAACCCTAGGGAAGTTAGGCTAAATTATAACTTGGGTTGAGTCTAAATTAACCTAGGTTGAGTCAATCTAACTCTAGGTTGGGTTAAAGCACTCGTGAAATCTTGACACCTCAATTTCAGATATTTATGAGACATGAAAACTCAATTTAGATATATTTGAGGTGTGAATCATATATTTTTTTATTTAGGAGATAATAAATTTATTTATCAGCTCATTTGACTTTTGACTACATATTTGGCTAAAAGTTTCTTTTTTGGTAAATCAAATTCACTAATTTGATTTGGAATTTTTGTTTATGCAAGTTAATTAGGATTTAGAATATAATTAGTCTTATTTAGTGTGTTTGGACTATGGTAATTATTTTAAATGTATTCATTTAATGTATTGATAGGCCAAAAGTGTCAAATTATTAGTCATAATTTGACTAGGGTTAGAACTAAACTAGGTTAGTGATGCATATAGGGTAATACACCAAATAAACTAGCCTCATCACATTTTTGGAAATTAAATCCCTAATGCAAATGAAAATGGAAAATTTAGGTGATTTATAGGCTAAGTGTAGTTTTCTTAGAAATTGAATTAAATCCTTGTTTAGACATGAAAGTGCCCAAAATTAAGTGTCTACATTTTTCTCCTATTTGAGAAGGCATTACGAGACACAAGGATAATAATGTCTTTTCAAATAATGCAAAAGTCATTATTCTAAATGGTTCAAACCCAAAGGGTTATTGATAAGCCCTTGATGCCCCCTTGAGGGAGTGGGTGACATATAGAGTCATCGAATGCTCACTCAAAATGAAGAAAATGACATGATCTAAAGGTAACAGGGTTGGGATTACTAAATTGTCTAAAGGAAGTTATAAAAAATAATAGCGGTAGAGTAACCGATTTACCTAAAGGTAGTTAGAATCAATAATGAAGAGTGGCACTAGATTTCCCAAAGGTAGTTATAAGTAGTAGCATGGATAGTTGCCCTGGTAGGGTGAAATTATGAATACTAATTTACCTAAAGGAAGTTATAATAAATAACACATATAATATCCTCAATAAGGTGATAGAATGGATACTAATTTGCCTAAAGGTGGTTATAATAAGTAACAAAAACTAAAAAAACATTGATTTTACTAAAGATAGTTATAATTAGGAATGGAAAATAAGAAACATTGATTTACCCAAAGGTGGTTATAATCAAGAATGAAAAATGAGAAATACTAATTTACCTAAAGGTAGTCATAATCAAGAACACATGCATTATCCCCAAATGGGTGGGTAGAGTGGTTAAAAATATTAATTTTCCCATAGGTGGTTATAATCATTAAATTGGTTGAAAACATAATTTTTTGTAATGGGGAAAATTGGCAAGGGTAGCTTATGCAAAAAATATGTAGAGGAAATTTACGATGAACTGACAAAGGATAACAACATATTTCTAGCCTAAATGTGAATTTGAAGATGCATATTTGAATAAACATAGGATATAGGTTAAAAAAATATTTTGTTAAATGGGTCTTAGGGGAGGCCTAAGAAGATGGATTATTTGTAATACCATTTAAAAATAAGGCATGTAGGATCAATCGGTGTACAAAATAGACCATAGACATGAAAGATACATATCTTAGAGTACGTAAAATAAACTATAGGCACTGGGGGTAAAAATTCAAAAAAATGGATATATATTAACCCCTAGGGTGAAAAATAATTCATTTTCACCCTAGCGTATTTAGAAACTTATCTATGGTTTTTTACACAAATATCTAAGAGAAAATAGATCACCGAGGAACATGATGACATGTATCAAAGCGAGTGAGGGAGCATATGCAGTGACCACATGATGGGGTATTGGTAAGTAAACCTAAATTTTGTCATTAATAGAATTTAATAACATTAATTACCCTTTTAAAGTTGAAAATGATGAAGTCATCATTTGTATGGTAGGGAAAATGGCAGCTTCACCAAAAAAATTGGTGACTTTGTGTGAAGTCATCATTTCCAAAAATGGTGGAAACCATTGAAATGATTATTTTACCCATTTTTAGTCAAATTTTATGTTTTCATGAAAATGAAAATGGCAACTTTGCTTAAAAATGTGCAAAAATGCTAAAATGGTAGCTTCACCCTATTAAATGATGGCTTTGCCCTATTAAATGGTGGCTTTGCCCTGAGAGGTAAAGGAAATTGACCTTGAGGACAAACAAAGGTCCAACCTTTGGAAGATGGTCACTGAGGAGGAGTAGGCTAGGAATAGGCTTCTATTAGTAGTATGTAATAAGGTTAATGCTAACCATGTTGATTGTAATAATAATTGGTGGTGTTTACCTATCATGAGAGATGATCCCATTATTTATGTACCCTACAGATCTGGACTAAGGGCATTATGGATTTTTTTGTAGATGTTGGACCTATATAGAATGGCATAGATGTCAATTATCTGAGCTAATCAAGCTTATTTGAATGTGCTAGTAGAGCATAAGCATAATGAGACATTGACTTTTCACTTATTGACCAAGGAGCCCACCATCACACTTGAGGATACCTGGCGTATCCTCAAGCTACCGATGCATGCGAGACACCTTTTTTGGACACCATCAACATAACATTAGATAGTGCTAGATGATTTATGCAGCTATTAGGGTATCCCCATGGTTTAGGGGAAGGTCAATATAAACCTAATCAAGACCTACATCAATATTCAATTAGATGATCTACCTAATGGGGATCCTTCACCACCAACCTTGATTAATTGTGAGGTTGTTGTCATTATGCTTATCGTCAACATCATCTTGCTACCTAACAAGAGTAGCCAATATTTCTATATGGGCCTAGGTGACGTGGTTAAGAGCATGTTGTAGGATTTGACATAGTTTACCTAGGGACTATTAGTTCTACCACACTTACACAAAGATTTTCATCTGATAGCATACCGATGTGGGCATAGTATTAGATCCTATATACTTCTCATGGTCTAGGGATGGGAGCACATTATGATTGAGTGACCAGTCAGGATGTGTAGGATGCAGTATCATAAGGAGTCATTAGCCTATGGTTGGGTTTAGGTAGGAGCCAACTAGAAAGGGTGTAGAGGAGACATCCCCTTCTATCATCAGATGCTTAATGATCTAACATCACAATTTTTCATTTTGAGGCCTTACCTCACATACCAACATTAGTGGTTCTAGGATGTATGGTATATGGATTACATGACTACTAGATGTTTTCTTATTGGGAGGTAGTCCCATATTATTGAGGAGTACTGCCTAGATTAGGTACTCATGTAGTTAGGATACACCCAAGATGTACTTAAGGGGACATGATGGTTTATTTATAAACATTATATTTTCAAACTTTTATCACTTATTGACACTCTTTATATTGTAGGAACCCATCAAGTCTCAATCTCCCTGAGTGCATGCCTTAAGGAACATTGGGAAATGGGTGGGATTTAATTCGTGCTTTGTAGGATTATTTTCCCTTTTTCTACTTGTTATCTACATACTTGTCTCCTAAAAACCATATCCCTAAGCTTATTCTCATCTTTTACATACTCCTCCAATATTTTCCCAGTTTCCATCCCTCTTTTCCTCACCTTAAGCCCCTTTTGATAGTCTACTATAATAGATCAATTGGGTCAACCCTGTCCTATTTTGGGTAAAATTAATTTAGGGTATAGGTTATCTCTTGGCTAACCTAGCCCATGACCTAGTGAATTTTTTCGCATAATTATACTAGGTTAACTAGGTTGACCCTGTTAGTTGAAACTTTTAGATGGGCTTAAGGTTAAATTTGCCTATATATACAAGTTCATTTTTCCATTATTTAGAGAAGAGAATAAGAAGTAAGAGCTATTGCACATCTGCTTATCCAATATTCTACTTGATAAATAATCTTAGGGTTTCATACTTTTTTTGGAGATATGAATCTTATTTTGTTGAGAAGTATTTTAGATGAATTAATAGGTTGTGTATCCTAGAGCTAATTTATCCTTGTCTTCCTTACATACCACAACTTATTATGAATCACGTTATCCAAGGGAGAGATTGAGACTCGATGGGTTCATCTTCAAAGGTAAGTATTCTTAAATTTGTTTTTCCTTTGTAATAGTAGATAGATATGCAATTTTAATTCATTTTCATGCATTAAGATTCTGTATACATTGATGTGAGTACATGTCTCTTATGCATGTTTACTTTTATTGTTTTTAACCCCAACTTTGTGCCACAAGCTTTGGTGAGTAGTAGATTAAATTTATTTGATTTACTTGTTATTAGTTTAGTCAAATATGGAAACATAAGACTTAATTAGGGTTATTGCATGATTGTGTTTGACTGGAGGCTTTGGAACCCTCCCTAACATTGTTTATTATGGTAAGAGATCCCTTATTTAGGTTTAGTGGATCCTCATATTGGTCATGTTCTTGATTATCTTATATATCCTTAAACATAAGTGTAATTATGATCTATCGTCTTCAAGTTAGGATTGATTTATAGACATGATGCATTTTTGATTGTATACATTCTAGTGAACCTAGCATGAATCTAACACTTGCAAGTTTTATCTCATGTTTTTCATTATTTTATCATTTTATTTATTATTTTTCTATATTTATGATTTTGGGTCAATAGTGCTGGTATAGTTTATAACTTATATGCATAGGTTTAACACATTATCACATCAATACAAATATATTCTATTTATGTAGGTCTTCATTAGATATAGGCTACTAGGTCAAACATCTCAACATAGTATAGGTTTTCACTTATAGATAGGATACTATTTTGACCTAGTTGACATAGTGCACTTCTAGACTTATAGATAGGCTACTAGGTTGACCTTGTTGACATAATACACTTCTAAACTTCCAAAAACTATACTAGGTCAACACTACCATCATAGTATTCTTTACAAGTTTTAACAAATAGGGAACTTCAAAACTAGGTCGACCCAATCAACACAATTGGCAAACTTTGTAAGTATAAATCAAGGCACTTCAATAGCAATATCACTTTTCTCCACATCCTCCAACACACCAAGGTTCCTTTCTCTCTTTCTCTATCATTTATGTTATTCATTATAGTTCTATTTTTCACAGTTTGTAGTCTTTAAAACTACCCTTATACAACAAACTAGGTCCACTTTATCCACTAAGTTATGTATTCTATCTTTTGTCTAGAAGACTAGGTTGACAATGTTGACATAGTTATTTAATAGACCCTTGCTTCAATAGTATAGTAACAACACTATTGAACCTATTTTGTAATCTCTACATATACTATCAACTAAACTGACACTATACTATGTTTCAAAGTTGGAATTAACACTTATATGCTAGTAATTAGCTCACACTTTCATTTTTAGTTACTTGCATACTTGGAATAGATCACACAGTATACTTAGGAGGTTTTTTTAATATAATATTTAGTTACACTATTTTTTTAATTTCATGCACACACTATCAAATCACATAACCCTAAAAATGCATTTAAACAATTATCTACCCAAGGCCTACCTACTTGGATTTCATCACCAAGGGGGAAGTCAACTTGGTTTTATAGCCAAGTATAAACACATGGTTAATGGTATATATTAGCAAATCACCCAACACCCTTATCATAGTGGTGTGTGAAGTGAGGGGGTAGGCCCCAATACCATTCCCAACATAGATCCCTTTCAGCCTAAAAAATCTTGAAACCATCCATAGATTACTTTTTAGTTCCTTAATTATAACCAACTTTCTATCACACTTAAAATAATACTCTAATAATCTAAAAACATTAAATATGACAACTTAGTTAGCATTGACTTTCCAAGTTGACTGCTTGCTTTTTGCTCTATTGTATGTATGTTGTGTTGCAAAAACTTGTATTAACCAACATTAGTGCAATGTTTTGTGTTATGTGCCTCAATTAGATCATCCTCATTGACCCATTTGATTGTGTGTTTCTCTTCATTTCTTATTTTCAAAAGTACTTGTGAAATTTTTATTATTTCAATTTACTATCATTCTACTCGACACAGTCTCTTATAGACTATCTATTTCCCTACCTATAATATTAGGTCGACCCTATTAACACAATATTCTTTTCTACCTCCCAAGATATAGTACTAGGTCAACCTTATGGACTTTGTATCTTTTTATACTTATTTTCTATCTAGGTTACAAAACTATGTCGATCATGCTGACTCTATATCCCTATTTCCTTAAATTTTCAAATCCTATTTTCAAAGTTGACCTAGTCGACTCTATACTCTTATCAACCTCTTATTTTTCCTTGATTTTGCATCACTTTTTTCCTTATCTAGCCCTTCTCTCTCATCATTAATTTCATATTTGAGGACAATGTTGAGTTGAATTCAATAGATATGATGAGTATTACCAAACCTCATAGGGTCTCCCATAGGTATATTAGGTCTCTTCCTTTAGATGAGAGTAATGTTCACATAGCCACTCACATAACAAACTATGGGACGCCTCTTCATTCCTATTTGATTCATAATACTCTCTTCTCACTTGAAGATCAACCTAAATTAGAGTATACCCCTAAAATGCTCTTCATTATCTATGAATTTACTTAACATCGAGGAAAGGATCCTTTTACCATTTACCATCTCATGATTACTGGTCAAGTTGAAGAGATTCATTCACCTTTTCCCATGTTCTCACATGGATTTGGGGACACTATATTCTTTTCTTATTAGCCTCTTCCCTCTATTTTGACACCTTATCATACCATGACTTCTTATTCTTTAACTTCTTCTAACTCTATACCTAGTAACTCTACTAACAAGGCAGGCTCTACATCTAGTGGGCCTCTTCCAAGACCCACTCTCCTTAATAATTTTACTAGTGTATCATTTTCTACCCAGTGTAATCATGCTTTTAGTGCTTCCTCTTCTCAATTATTCACTAGTCCATCTTTTGTCACACAAGAAAATTATACCATTAGTGCCTCACATTCTAAATATTCTTCTCAAGCTCCTATCAACACCCATAGTGGTACTCAAGCCACTATTTTTAATTCTAATGTTTCAAATAATACTAATGATGCAACTCAAACCCACCAAATTTTATTAAAAATACTAAATCAAATGAATGATTTTCAATATCATAATGCAATTCAAATGATGTGAATGCAAAACCACCTTATCTATCTTCAAACCCACCCTCAATAGATGTAATGAGGCATGCATGAAAAAAATGTTCCCCCACCTCTTCTTTGGGATTCTCATGGTAATCTCATCTCTCAACGTCATCTTGTCAACAAGACAATCAAACATATTCAAAATTATCCTATTACATCTCAAATTGATAATATCAACATAGGATGCATCACCCCTACCATTTCTTATAATGGGTCAACTAATCTTACTCTTCATCTAAAAACATTTGGAAATCTATATAAAGACTAGGTCAAATTAAACACCTTTATCCAAAACTCTTATGGGTGATGCTTTATATTGGTACAACCAACTTAAAACTCATTTTAACTAGTTAAGAAGATTTAGTAAATTCTATAGTCCAAGAGTTCCAAACTAGTGATCTTCCTAAGAATATCCTGGTCCATTTTATCAATTATAAGCAACTTGAAAACAAAACTACCCAATCCTTCATTAAACAATGGAAGACATTCTCCAACAAATTTGAATATAACATGGCTGATGATAACCTCTTCCATCTCTTTACCAATGCTCTCTTTCCCAAGTTGAAATATCAGGTTTGGACTCTCTCTCCATATACCTTAGATGAGGTTATTGACCAAGATAAACATAAATATTTACTTATGAATCAATTCAAGCTATCCCAAACTTCTTTGGGTACTCGTATCTTACTCAAGAATAATAATTCTCATGCTACTAATGATGGTGTCATAGACTCTTATGATAGCATTCACACTATTCAAGCTGTTGTTCCTAAAAAATAATCAAAACTATCTCCCCATTCTCAACAATTCATCAATAGTCATTTATCTATACCGAATAACATCAATGCTCATAAACCTTTATCCTCATCTAAATTACTAAAATGTCTACCTAGGCCTCTACCATGAGAACTTGATCCCACTCATCCTATGAAATCTTGGTATGATCCTAATAAAATTTCTTTGTTTCATGCTAGTTGGGGTCATTTTCATGAGACCTGTAGGTATCTTCATAATTTGGCTATGGATTTTCTTCTTGGTCCCAAATTTTATCATGATTCTATCATTTTAAAATGCTAATAAACCTATGACATTGATTTCAAATTCCATGAAAAAAATACTAAATCTCAAGATTTGAATCAAGCTAATGGTCATTTGGCCATCTATAAAGATCCTCTTCCAAATCACCAAGATACCTAAGATAAGCCCACCCCTTCTACCAATAATATTGATTGTCTTATCGACCCAAATCCTAAAGATAATGTGGTTAATATGACTAACATGTGAAGGGTGGTTTCTTTTATTGATACTCAACCTATCTACACACCTCCATTATCTCACATATTTTGTGTTATACAAGATTCTTCTCCAACTTATTTAAATGAGTTGGGAAAATATGACCTTATAAATTTTGATGAACCAATTCCAATTACTCCCTTGGATAACACTTCTTATTATATTTATACCATCCCTCCATCTTCTTTACATAACACCAATAATACTCAAGATTTTATCAACACTTCTACCAATTATCAACATAAATTCTAATATACTTTGGCTTCTCCTTCTAAAGACCTCCTTCAACACTACACACCTATTTATAACAACCTTTTTATGGGTAATGATGAGTGGGATCATATCATGAAACTCACTAATCTCCCATCCCAAATCCCATTTCTTGATCTTATGAGGACCTCTCTGCATCATTGAAACTATTTTATGCAACTTTTATTCAAAATGAACATCCCTCATTCTCTCCTAGTAGGATGTGAAACAACCTTATCTAGATCTAAAGATAACATATTAAAATAATGTGAAGATATGCCCATTTATGTTGATGAAACAATGGAGACTTCTCTTTCCATCAAGTTTCCCATCCCTTCCATGATCCTTGATGAGATTATGCTCTATAAGGATGATCCTCATCTATTCATTAATGTCCAAATTAATAATATCCAAGTTAAGCATGCCTTGATTGATGAGGGTTTTGGCACTTGTGTTTCATATCTCAATTTTATCAAAACCCTTAGAGATTTTGAATGCAATCTTAAATCCACATGAAATAAATGTCAAGGATATTATCAAAGGAAAATGCCTCCTTTAATTTATGTGTGGCTCCCCATTACCACCCACCTTTCACCGTTCACATGAAGGTGATGATATTTAACTTCTATCTATCTTATAATATATTTTTTGGTAGGCCATAGAATCATTGTATGAGAGTAATTAATTCTTCTGATTACCAATACATTAAATTCCCTCATAATTTAACCATCTATAGGATTCATGGTGATACCAATCCTTGGAATTTTGAACAATTCTAAGACTGGGGTGTATTTAAGATTCCTACCCTTGAACCGTTGCCTAGTGTTCCATTTAGTGAGTCTCAATGATTTAACTTTCCCATCAATTCCACTTGAGGTTACAAAGGTCATCCTAAAATCATCAGGAATATTCCCCCTAACCTCTTAGATTTTGATGATGATGAGCCTAATGAGATCAATCTCAAGATTAAAAAAATTGATCTCTCAACTCATCTCATTTCTTAGCTTCCTACTTCTTTGTAACCTTGCTGTCGCAAACCACTTTGTGATGACATCCCCATTATCTTAACTAAGACTTGGCATTCCATTCATCATACCTCATTGGATGATAATGTCATCCCTATCTTCATCATTGATCTTCATACACCTGATTATAATGATGGTTATACCTTAGATGATCCATTTTTAGGAGGTCTTGTTCAAGCTCATGATGCTGAGATTATTTGTTATTATTCCTCTTTACTTTATTATTTTAGTGTATGTTCCTATATTCCATCATATATCATTCCTAATTTTAACATTTTTCCTTTTTATCAGGGGTTAGAAATGGTGTAGACACATTTAGGTTTTGAAAAACTTCATAGGAGTCTGCTTATGGATCATGTTATGACTGGGCCCTATCACTTTGCTAGGTACAATGACCCTTATAGCCTATTTATCCTTGAGATTCATGAAAATATCCTTTAGCCTTCTATAAATGCTACCCCTCCCTCAATAGAGCTCACTTCAGATCCCATTCCTACACTTACTTTAGTTGAGTCTATTCTTGATTTTGATCTAATTGCTCCTTCCATTGATCCTTGCCCTCTTTCTCCACCACCACCACCTTCTCTTGGTGATGGTTTGCTTTCTTTACCACTAATGGCTTCATTGAGCACCAAAGGGGATAATTAGACTTGCTAATATCCTTTCACTTTTTTTACACCTCCTCTTATGAGTACCTATACCAATCCTACTCACAAGCATATTTATTGCTTCCACAACATAGATAACCATTCTTCCATGTATTATTGTAAGCTGTGACAATATATTAACACTTTACATCTTACTACTCTTAATTCCTCAAATAATACCATACCTCCCTCAAAAGCACTACCTAAATATATTCCTAAGTATGGAGAGGTTTATTATCTTTGGCACTAATGTGGTACCCATCACACTAATCATTACCACATCCTTCAACAACATCTTAAAGATCACCTTTTCACTATTACCATATCTTTTACCATTCCTCCTATAGGTCATTCTTACAATAAGGCTCCCCCTTCTTCCCCCATGGTTCCATCCATTCCTATGGTCCCTTCTTCACCTTCTATTCCTCCACCTATGAATCCTTCATCCGTGAACCTTCCCTCACATGTGGATCCTTCCCCACTAGTGATACCTTCATCTCCTATATAGTCCATTCCCATGAATTCTCCTAAATATGCCTTGCATAATATTCCTCCTCAACATGATCCATAAATAATTCCTACCTTTTCTATTGAGGAGATTAGATGTGAAGTATTTTCCTAGTTTTCACTAAAGATAGATGAGACATTAGCTACAGTTTGCATTTGACTTCATATAGACCTATCAGATGTTCTAGATAATGTGTATAGATAAATATATTATAAATTATGAGCACATGCATGGTGTTCTTAAATTTTAATTTTTATTAGACATGTGTTCCAACTTTATCTTTATCTATTTGTTATATCATTTGACATTGTGTCAAATTATTATTTATCTTACATGGTGTCTATAATCTTGCACTTTATCTTGATTATAAATGTCATTTATGTTTACTTATGGATGTCTTATTTATAATTTCCTCCTTTTCTTCTTACATGTATTTTTTATGATTCCATTATTCTCTTTTCATGATTGTTTACTCTCTTATATCTATATACATAGATAATTGTTATTATGACTTGGTTATAAAAATCTTGTTTCCTTTAGTCATTCCTTCTATACCATGTGATCAGTTAGCAAAAAATTAATTTCATTATAAGATCCTTTTACTGGTCCACTTTAGATCTCCTTTATTCTCTTTATTCCATTTCAAAATCTAAGCATATACATGGTTGAGACTTAAGATAACATACTGGTTCATTATTAAGCCTAAGTGTCTTAGTTAGTCTTGTCTTTGGTCACCTAGAATCCTTTAGCCAAAACCTAAAGTTCATTTGTTTGTATCACTCTATCTCTCATGATTGGTCATTCCAAGTCTATATGGAGGAGGAATATTAAAATCCATAAAAACATTCAAAATCTAAATCATTTAATAAAATTAAATGATTTAAAAAGGCAACATTCAAAATTATTAAAAGTCAAATCACACTAAAATCCATGATTTCAAGCACATATCCTTCTAATAAAAGCTTAAACTATATAGTTAGCCTCATGATATAGCTAAGGTCCATTGGGGTGTAGTAGGCCAATAGATTAGCAAAGGATAATAATTTTTTTTTAGTGCTACCTACTTTCTCATGCAAGTACCTAATCTTTGCAGTAGACTGAAGGCTCTGTAAGGGGTCTTGAGGAATGGGGAACACATCTTGGGGATTGTAGGTCCATCTTAATTTTATTATACCAATATAAATTCATGATTTGATCTTAGTAGCATGCTTATT
Organism: Torreya grandis; assembly: GCA_037957365.1. NCBI lineage: Eukaryota > Viridiplantae > Streptophyta > Pinopsida > Cupressales > Taxaceae > Torreya > Torreya grandis. The sequence goes on along the minus strand of JARHVA010003950.1, from coordinate 31,877 downwards.
TACCTAGACAGATTTGCATCCAAGTCAATAGGTCTCCTTTGTACATTGATGGTCAATAATCACTTATTGTCTTCTCATGTATTTAGTATGCCTCATGTATCCTAAGGTCTTCTCATAAGATGCCTTAGTTATGATTTTTAAATTAACTTATTCATTCCCTAAAATCCTTGTATTTCCCCTTGAGAGATATTACTTTGTTCACTGATCACTCCCCTAGGGATTCCATTTGTGAGTTGCATTGTAAGACCATGAATAGGACCTAGCCTTCCTCATAAATTACAATAATTTTTACATTCCTATTACCAACATCCCATTTTAATAGATTTTAACTTTTATTACACCTTAGTGGTGTTCCCTTTGTTAGTTGAAGTGTAAGACCATGGATAGGACCTGGCCTTCCTCACAAAATTTTCTAATAATCTAAGTCACAACAAAATTACATGTGTCAAATATGAGATTAGATTTGATTGATCATGAAGTTACACGTCATTGACATGCTTCCCATCTTGATTTAGTATGTTTAATACTTAATTATTCTTTATTTTTTATCTTCTTATTTTTTGATTTCATGTAGGAATCCAACCATTTTTTGAATTTTTCATACTTCCCAACTCAAATTAGTGTGATAAAGTTAAGACCATTTTTTTAATACTTTCCAACATGATTTAGTTTGATGGAATGAATTAATTTCTTTGTTTTTATACCATTTGTTCTTCATGTTTTCCATTTTATTCCATTATTTTCATACTTTCCAACATAATTTAGTGTGATTTTACTTTTGTTAATTTGGTGCCAATCTTTCTCTTGGTTTAAAAACAAACTTTTTGCCCTCTTGTTTACCATCCTTTAGTGTCTTATACTTAGTTATATTCTATTATTACACATTTCCAATGTGAAATAGTGTGTAGTATATATATTTTTGATTGATTATACTTAGCCAAATATTTTTTCCTGTTTCTTCTTAACCATGCACGTGTCCTGTCTAATGCTAGAAAAAAAACCACAACACATATATTTCCCATAACATATACAATAAAAACTAAATACATGTGCTAGAAATAAATATATCCAAACATCCACAACCACAACCATAATATAAACACATAAAATCAACATCCAAATGCCAAAATGATATATATATATATATATATATATATATATATATATATATATATATATATATATATATATATATATATATCATGTGCTTTTTAATACAAATTACAAAAATATACATCATTCTAGCTCTATGATTGGGCTCTATCCTATCTATCTTGTGGCCTAGCCACATTGCCCATAGATGCCTCAGATAGTCCCTTTTGAATAGTACACTGTAAAGGGGTTGTCTAAGATCTCAAACCTATCACCTATCCCTATAGGTTGGCTACCTGGCCCTGCACCTATGCCAACTAGGTCATGGTGGCCATATGTGTGGCTCTCTCCTAAGCCAAGGCATATCATGCCTATGCCTCTCCTACTCCCACCCATTTTGGTGGCTATGGCTTCTTCCTAAATTATTGTACTCACCTTGAAGTCTCTCTTTCCAGTATGTACCAACTCCTTAGGGTAGATACTATCACATGATCATCTAGTATAGCAGGGTCATATGGCATCAGTGCCTCATCTAAGATATCATGGAGTGCTCCCCTCATCTAGGATCCCCATCTAGTCTCCCCTCCATAGGATCTAAAAAATTCAATCTAGATAGATATTAGATCACTGATATATCTCAAAATCTATCTATCTCAAAAAACTTAAGAAAAATTCAAACATTTATATATTACCTAAGTATTACCTACTATCATCTCCCCATATGTGTAACTATCAAGCATGGTCTCTCCATCAGCCTATCCTTTGATCACCTCATCCATAAGATGTCACCTAACCAATGCAAATTTAGGGGTCACAACCCATGCCCATCTCAAGCTATACTTGAGTGGTACCTCTATCGACTAACTCTATCCTAGGCTACTTGATGGGTCATTTTGGATGACCACCCTCTCTACTCTCTCTCACTATTAGTGTCTCTATCAATGGTATGACTAAGGTGGTCACTACTCTTGATGTGGTGTTGGTTATGGTACCTTTGGCACTCCTACATCCACATCTATATCCTCTCTATCTATTGGATATCATGCTCAACCTATCCATGGTCTCTCTATTGTAAATAGATATTAAGAAGGGGGTGAATTAGTAGAGCAAAAATGTACATTTAATTCCAAAACCATTATTCCATGAAGCATACATACACATAAGAGATCAATACATAAATAAACCATCACATAAGCATATCATAAGATAACATAAGAAATTATGTGGGAAACCCTTTTGGAGGATAAAACCATTGAACCATGCACATGGAATACTATCCTATAATGACAAGATTCAATTCAGACCAGCACCAACTGATCAAGGAGCATCTTCCCCTCAATTTAGTCCAACATCCACTAGACCTTTAGCTAGCACCAACTAGTAAGGATGCTACAACCCCTTAGATGATCAAGTACCAACTCAATCAACTCCAAACTAATCTATACATATGATATTATTTTTGACATACTTTATGATGGACTTATCTAACTTTAATAGCCATAAACCTGCCTCTCTACCTCATACAAACCACTTAGGCTCCTTCACTCAGTATGCCTCTTCTAGTCTCATTAGGTATAATGAAATGTGTGTCCACTTACATAAAATTTATTAGATATGCATGAATAATATTATTCACCATATGATGGTCCTTAATGAGCCACTCCTTCCTTTTAAAGTTTCTCTCCTTTGCTTAAGTTCACATCACCATGCCTAGTCCAAGTAGGCCAATTAGGCCTTGCCTTAAAACCACATACTTCATCTAACCCATCTTGGTCAGTCAATATCAATAATAAAATTATATTACCCTTGAAATATGTTATAATACATGTTATATTTATGAGATAACCTCTTTTTAGGTTGGTCATACTCCATAAAGACCAATTTCACTATTAGGCCTAGTTGAGACCTAAAGCAAATAATCCTTCACAGTTCATCTTATTCAGACAAGTCACTCTATGAACACCTTATAACCTATTTATGAGCACAAGAAACAATTAATAACCAATTGAATAGGAGGCATATGTCTTAAATAAAGACTTCAAACCATTTGATCCATCCCTAGTCACCTAGAACTCTTCCCCAATCACTTTTTCACTCTGCCTGGTTTCTTTCACTTTTTACACTCTTTGTAGATTTAGTGATTGGAAAAATTGATTTATTGAAATAATTTACATAGTGATTTTAACTCACCAAAATAACTCCATGGGTCTCAAGAATAAGTCTTGAACTTCAACCTCCAATGATTTTTATGTGTTGACTAAGTCAACCATACTTGTAGTAATAAAATCATTAGAAACAAGCATATTTTTATACCTTCTACTAACTTTATTGACACACCATTACCACCTAGAGATGTATAGAGAATTAATATACAACATCTAATCATCAATATTGATTAAGAAATCTATTCTGGGCCAAAACCATTCACATCTTTCCAATCACTCCATTATGAGGGTTTGTAAGCACAAAAACCTTCTTACCTTCTTAATGTTAGTTCATAAATATGAGGGATTGGTTTATCTTAAAAATGCTTTTGAAACCTTCTTAGGACCCTTAAATAGCTACTCCAAAAGGCTTAGGTCACCATGAAAAATCTACATGTGTCAATGATCATCAAAAAATTCATCTCAGGTTCATATCTCTTCATTTTAGCACACTTGGAAGCCTTAGGACACTTTTTCACACTTTTTATTTCAATCTAGGACCTTAAACTTAGCACACAGACTTGGAACACCCTTTAAAACCTTATATAAATTTAATATAAGCTCACATAAATAGGAAACTAATTTTGACCCCTCATTAGGTCTCACTCTCTTTCTTTACATACTAGGCCTAGAATTGTTGACCATACCAATAAACCACATTAGAAACATGTCATACACATTCATGACATGATCCAAAAATACCAAACTTATTCTCCCTAGTCTCATCCTGATCAACACATTAGGCTACCAAGCCTATGCCACCATACAAGGTTTATGAGAAGACCATCAGACTATTATTCACATACTTTTTCTTCTCTCCTTGACCTGAAACAACATCAAAATGATAGAAACAACATAAAAAACATCAAATAATGCTCACATTCGCTCATATGTATCCAAACCTACCTTGTAAAACTTTAGACTCAAACTCATTCATTTATCAACATCATGTCACAATAAGTCCTCACCAAGCTTAAGCATTAGACCTTCAAATAGGCCTCTCAATGCAAAGAATAGGTCTCAAAATTGACCTTACTACCACTATAGATGTATTATCCACCTCATTCACATGATCAAACATGACATCACCACTTTATCATTACCTTAGACATCAATGGTAATACTTTTTCCAACACTCTCACACCACAGTCTAATCTCTAGTCTAGTTACTAGTGGTCCCACTCCTCCTCTCCCTTAGTATCTCTCACATATCTCACCCAAAAATGTGGGCACCACTATCAGATCTGTTGGATGATGGAATCCCATCTATCCTAATATGCACACCACTAGATGTGGCTCTATCTACTAGGTGTAGTGGCCTATAATTTATACCTATGTTAATGATGGTGCCACTATCCTCCAACTTAACCATACTATAATGATGTGCCCATATAAATACCACATGATGTATACTCAAGTGAATATCTATAGTTGTAGAACATAGGGCATGAACCATGCTACTTGATCCTATCACCACCTCTGTACATGAGGTAACCAATCATCAACCACATGGGGTAATTTAATTGGCTGATATATTAAGAACCTCTCATAACTTAGCAAAATAATTGGCCCCATGGTATTCTACCCTTTAGATAACATCCCATATATGTCATGCATAAGCTAGACCTAGATGATAAAACTTAAATCATATAGTGCCCCATGTTCTAAAATAGACTGGCATAAGGTTTTTGCATATAACAATACCTTATACTCCAACTTGCAACACAACACATGTGCTATCACAAGTCTTATAACTACCTTATGAATATCCAAAATTTGAGCTATATAAATGTCAAAGCGGCTAACTCTCAGCCCAAGATATATCCTATTTGAGCCTGTTGCCCACAAGGCTAAGGATCACCTCTCTTCCTATCCATCTGATACTCATGTGAGCATCAATTTGCCTTTTATCATAATTCCAAGAATCACATGGACATATTCTAGGGTGATACCCACCTCAATGGTATCCCTATCCACCTCCCATATAAATGTGTTAGTCAATCATTCCTAGGCTCCCAAGAACATGACTATTAGATCAACACTCAACAGTACTTAACACATATCCAAAATACCTCCTAGACCTAATGAAACCAAAATATATTGGTCCTCATATATCAATCACTTTAAAAGGTCTAGGATCCATGATGCATCCACCAATTGCCAAAATATCAGACACCCCTACAACCATAAAATAACAAAATATGTATTAAATCTCCATGCCACTTATAATAAAATACATTCTTTTTAATTTTAACAAAAACAAGCCTAATTTGATTTAATCTATCCATCTTCAACCAATTTGACCTATTTTTAGCTTACTTAGACATTTCAGTACTCAACCAAGCATTTTGAGCCTTTTTAGTACTATTTTGGCCTATTTCATGCACTTTTGTACTATTCTAGTCACTTAGTCAAACACTAGATTGACCAAATTATCCTCATTTTGACCAAGTTGACTTAACAAACTAAATTGACCCTTTACTTCCCCCCCCATAGTACTAAGTTAGTAGAGTGGATTATTCTACTAAGTTGGTAGTGAGGTACTAAGTCAGCAACATGCAAAACAAACTAAGTTGGCATATACCTACTAAGTTGGTAGTGTGGATTTCACATTTTCAAACTATTAGGTCAACCTAGTTAGTTTTGACTACTGACCCCTTTCCCTAATTTTAATAAATTCCTTTGGAAGTTATTACTCTAATTCCTTTCAACCCATTTCCCCTTTTGGCTTCTACTATCCTTAGCAACTTTCTTGAGTTCATTTTGATTCCTAGAATTACACTAAATTAGAAATTTCTCTAAAACACTTAATTTCAATAAAAAAATAAAAAACAAGTTTGAAATTCTTAGTTGCCTACCTATGTTACACCTGTTATGGCTATTGGGCATCCCTCTCATCTTGACTGTCAACTCCTCACCATCTTAGCTCTTTTGCGTCATTTGGTCTCTCAAATATCTATTTTTCTCTCAAAATAAGTCAAACAATAAGTAAATGACTTCCCTTTCACCCTATTTAAACTTACTTTTCATAAGTCTTTACCTTTCAAATATTTACTATCAGATTCCTTATTTTGCTCATATCTTTGTTTTTACTAACCCATTTTTCAAATCATAAAATGTTCTGGAATTGTGATTTCATAGAGAATCTTTTTCATAATTATATGCCTATGTTCTAATTTTTTCTATTTTTTGCTATTTTTTTGAATTAATCTCTATATGTTTGCCTACTTTTCTTCACATTGGATACCTTCAATTCTCTTATAGTCTTCTTCTTTATCTATAGCACTAAAGTAAGTAAAGGTATGTATTTTTCAATTCTATCATTTCATTTATCTTATTTACTCCTTACTTCATTTTAATTAGGATCAATGTTAGGTGTTGTCATGTTTTATTTTTGAAGCACCATCCTGTGTTGCACTCATGTGACACATGATAAGCTTCGAGTGGGGCATATGTAAACACATAATATTTTCAAAATTTTATCACTTATTGACACTATTTATCTTGTAAGAACCTACTGAGTTTCAATATCTTTGAGTGCACATCTTAAGGTGTGAACTAAGAAAGGGGTGGGTAGACCATTGATGCTTTGTATGATTATTGTCCCTTTTGCCACTTATTATCTACACACTTGTCTCCTAAAAACCATATCCCTAAGCTTATTATACTCTTTTGCATACTCCTCTAGTATTTTCCCACTTTTTATTCCTCTTTTCCTCACCCTAACACTCTTTTGATAGTTTGATATACTAGGTCAACTAGGTTGACCCTATACTATTTTTGGTAAAATTCATTTACAATCTAGGTCAGCTCTTGGCCAACCTAGCTCGTGACCTAGTGAATTCTTGCCTATAATTGTACTAGGTCAATTGGGTCAACCCTATCAGCCAAAACTTTTAGAAGGGCTTAGGGTTAAATCTACCTATATATACAAGTTCATTTTTCCATTATTTAGAGAATATAAGAAGAGGTAAGAGCTATTACGCATACGCTTATCCACCATTCTACTCGAGAATCAATCTTAGGGTTTCATATTTTCTTTAGAGATATGGATATTATCTTATGGAGAAGTATTTTGGATTCATTGATAGGTTGTATAGCCTAGAGTTGATTTATTCTTGTCATCCTTACATACCATAAGAACCTCTTGAAGCACCTTGTCCATGGGAGAGATTGAGGCTCGATGGGTTCATCTTCAAAGGTAAGTATTCCTAACTTTGTTTCTCCCTTGTAAGAGTAGATAGATATGCATTTGTAATTCTCTTCCATGTATTATTATTTTATATACATTTACATGAGTATATGTCTCTTATGTATGCTTATTTTTATTATTTTTAACCCCCACTTTGTGCCACAAGCTTTGGTTAGCACTAAATTAGATTTCTTTGATTTAATTATTATTAGTTTAGTGAGATATGAAAACATAGGACTTAATTAGTGTTATTACATGATTTTTATTGATTAGAGGCTTTGAAACCCTCACTAACATTATTTATTATGGTAATAGATCCCCTAATTAGGTCTAGAAGATCCCCATATTGGTCATGTTCCTAATTATCTGATGTATCCCAAATCAAAAGGGTAAGTATGATTTATTTTCTCTGAGTTAGGATTGATTTATAGGCATGGTAAATTTTTGATTGCATATAATTTGTATATATTATGTGAGAGATTAGTCAAGATACCCCAATAATCTCAAGATGTGAGGCCATTGTGAGCTATCTCAACATACCATGAGTTATTTGGGCCTATGTAGGAGGAGGTATAGATGTAGGGATCACTTCAAATTTTATAGATTGGTGGGTATAGGTGTGCTCTTTGAGGATGATAACTCTATTACTAGTAGGGGTCAGGCTCTTATGGATATTGAGGAGATGGAGGCTGAGATATTAAGCAGTGATAGTAACACTTGTTATGAGAGTGAGGCTAAGGATGATGATGATGATAATGATGATGGTTGGGATGGAAGAAATGGTGGAGGATATGAAGATGATGGGCTAGATGTGATGATATTAGACCCTAGATCAGTAGTGGTGGTAGTAACACATGTTAGCTCAGGCTAGGTAAAGCCTTCAACCACATAGGTGGATCCAAGATAGGTAGGGCCTTCTGGTATAACCATAACAGGTAGGGACACTAGCATGCTTGAGTAGGAGGTTAGTGCTCAAGTACGGGAGGTGGTAGGTTTAAAACATCAATTATCAAATATACATAGAACCTTAGACATGAGGGATGATGAAATGATGTGGATAAAATAGAGATCACTTAGTTAAATATCAAGATATCTAGGATGATGTAGGTACATGGCCAACTCACAACTGAGAGAGATAAGGCTGTTAGTGAGTGTGATCAAGAATTGGCCACTATAGATAGACTGAGATGAGAGTAGCTAGATTCTCATAAATGATTCTAGAGAGTCTTCAAGCTAAGGATGAGGCATCCTATTAGAGGTGGGACTATGAGTTTACTATGCTCAGAGAGTAGTAGGTTGTTACTTTTGAGATCTAGGATGCATAGAGGGTAGGGAGAAAATATGATCAATCTCAAACCAAGACTCATGTTTCAAGTTCCTCAGGCCAATCAATTCATCAACCATGACCACCACCACTAGGACCACTAGGGATGCCTCCATCCATAGGTCCCATGGATACACAGAGCCAAAGTTGATTACAGGGATCTAGGCATTTTGGCACAATTAGAATTGTTTTGGCCTATGACATTGTACCCATTATATCAACACTTATATATTTTTGAGACACCATCATTATATGTATATATCTTTTATGTATAAGACATTTTAAATACATTAACATTTAGTTTTGGGTCCTTTGAGGCTAATGTACACACACACACACACACACACACACACACACACACACACACACACACACACACACACACACACACACACACACACACACACACACACACACACACACACGATGCCATGTTTATTATCTTATTTATCTCATGCTTTAAGATTGATTAACATTGATTAGCATTATGGCTGTGTAACATTATTGATGTTTATGCTTATGTATGGTCTGTTCATGTATTGCGTATGCTATGTTTATGAGATTTGTTATTGGTTATTCATATGATTATGTTGTATGATTCATATGAAGGTTTATCTAGAGACGCACATCTATATACACACATCATTTTTTGCTCTTATTTGTTACTCATGGATTCAAACATGTGTTAGGGTATTGGGTTGGTTTTTTACATATTAGAAAAGTAATGCCTTTGTATTTCTAGAGTAGACTCCATGTGAGCATATTTTTTCTTTAGCTTGTGATATTATGTATGATAGTTATGGTAACTAAAATGATAATATAACAAATAAATCAAGTGTAGGACTAAATACAATAATTCACAACTTAATTACATGATATGAATAATCAAGACTTAAGTGCAAAAGACATGTAATAATCTTACAACAACCAAGAAACAAAATGAAAAAATAAATAACAAAATAAACAAATAAAACACATAAAAAGATTAAAAAACTAAATAAAATAGGAAAAAAACCAAAACAAAAGATATATAACAAAGTATAAATAAACAAAAATAAAAACAAACAAGACAATAGAAACAAAAACAATATACAAACATAAACAATTGAATATAAATAAATGAATAAAAGGGAACAATAGACACAAACAAGCAAATATAAAAAAAATGCAAATAAACTATATAAACAAACTAACAAACACTAACAAAGTAGATAAAATAAATAAACCATACAAACATCAAAACAATAATAAATAAATTAAAACAAAATCAACAAAACAAAGCAAAATAATAATAAACAAATATAAACAAAACACACTAAAAATTGAATCACAAAATAACAAAAAAAACACCAATAAAAACAAACAACAAAACACCAATAAACAAATGAACACGCAAAAAAAATGATAAAATAAGAAAATATACAAACAACACTAATAATCAATGTAATAAAGAAAGTGACCAAAATAATAAAAAATAACTAAACAATCCAAATCAAAGGAGAGTGAAGTAAACAAATTAATCTAAACACACAAAAACAATCAAACTAAGTTACATAAATATGAATACACAAATAATGGTTAATCACAATATTAGTGCAAATAGGAAATAAATTGTTCATGAGTGTGTAATAAAGGTGTTACTCTTGGAGACAAGGTGACACATAAGCTAGGTAGCAATGACATAGGTAAATAAACACAAGAACAATTGGCACAAGGTTACCCCTAGGCTATATGGAAATAATGACACAAACATTACCTCTAGGTAATAAGAGACAATGACAAAAATAAAATAAAAACAATATTTCCCCTAGGCTATAGGAGACAATGACACATAAAACAAATAAAATGGGGGGGGGGGGGAATAGAAGAAAAAGAAGGGGTAGCCAAGGTTTGGGGGGGGGGGAATAGAAGAAAAAGAAGGGGTAGCCAAGCTGACTCTAGATGCACTAGGCAAGTGGATGTTGCCTACATAGTTCTATGGACACAAGATCCAATATAAACTTCATGCTAAATGTAGTTCTCCCATGATATCAGATAGAAAAAATGAATGAGAAGAAAATATGATTGACTTGTAGATAAAAAAAGGAATGATCTTGAAAAATGGTGAGTATGTGAGATGAAGAGGGGATGACATTCTACAATCATGAAAACATCAACATAAATAAATCATGTAAACATGAGAGTATGGTTTAGGCTAAAACCACACTAAGAGTTAAGAAATGAGTTTCCACAATTGAACTAAATTGATAATTTAGAGTGTATACTACATCTAAGGCTTGAAGTGATAATGAGTTCATAAAATGGTGAGAGCATATGTAATGGTTTCTCTCAAAATGGTGAGAGCGTAAGAAAAGCCAAGTGGTCATGTTAAGAACCCATGCTACCCTTTCTCTTTAATTTATTAGTATATTATTTGTTATGGATTCATATGATTTGTAGGTCATTCCACGAGAATATTTTTTATTACACATTCATGAGAAGTAGTTGCTTAGATTAAAATTAGTATATAAGTGTTGAGGCCAATGAAGGCATCCACAAATTTATTATATTGAGCTTACTCAAATGAGGTTATCCCTTAAAAGTGGCTTGTGATTAATATAATCCCTTCGATGTTTTTAATATTTATATAAATCTATTATTTCATGCATTTTCATTAATTTGTTGTAAGAGGATCCTCTCATTTGGTATCAGACCACTTTTTAGTGCTAATTTTTTTATTAGAAAGTGTTTTTTTGTTCCACTACATTGTACTTTTTTCAACTCTGGATACTATAATCTATTTCGGATCAAGATAAATACCTATTCACATACTATAGGAAGTGCTTGGGAATAATCCATAGAACTCATTGTGAGGAGTACCATAAAAACCTTGAAGTAGCTGACCCATTGAGAGGACTTGCCAGTGAAAAGGGAAATGGCCCCATCTTGATTGACTAGTTATCACCTATGAGAAAAACCCAGAGTTGTCATTTAGGGGTAAATTCATGGCCAAAATTTTTCTAGAGAGCGGTACTCATTCAGCTAGCATTAGTGGCTAAAGAGATATCTTTAAACCCTTAAACAACCATTGAAACTTGGGGCCCATTTCTATCAGTTTAAAAATATTACCAGTAGAGTATTAGAAAACTTACCATATCAAATCTTCACATATTACCAGTAGAGTATCAGAAGACTTGCCATACTAGTTTCAACATATAACCAACAAAATATCAAAAAAAATTCCATATCAGATCTATGCATTTTACTAGTGGAGTATCAGAAGAATTGTCATACCAGTTTTAGAATATTCCCAACAGACTATCAATTTTTTTTATTTTTTTATTATGTATCTCCACCTATGACTCCATTACTTCTCAAATTTTATTAAGACACTTGACATTCCATTTTGCATATTTTCTTCCTTGACATTCCAGACCCTAATTCCACTTCTAAATACCGTAAATCTCAATTTTTCATTTTTTTAGGTTTTACCTTAACTTCTTTAGTTTTTATCCGTTTGCCTCAAAAAAAATTCATAGTGTTCATTCCCATTTTCTGCACCTTCATCCTTCTTGGACAAGTTTTCTAGCTTTTCCATTCTGATTCTAAATTTTCCCTTGCCTTCATCTATCATACTAAGATAGTGCAAAAAACCTAGTAAAAATACCTTTACAAATTCCAAATTCGCTCAAATTAAAAAATTCCCTTACTAACCATGTCTTAACTCTAGTTTTCCTATCCATTTCAAAAAATATATCTCATTTTGGCCATGGTAGCAACCCAAACATGATAAAAAAACATGGATGATGAAATTATTGACCTCAAGACCCAAATCAAAGATCTTGATGAAAAAAATCTCAGATTCAATCTTCAACATACCACCTTGAGCAATAGATGGCATCTAGAGTCCTTTTTAGACGTTGGGTTTTCTTCTTTTAGCAATTTTTATGGGCCAAAACTTGATTTTCATTGATTTAATGGTGTATATCCAATTAGATGGATCTATTAGGCAGAATAATATTTTAGTCTGCATAATAATTTTGATGTCAACAAAGTCTTGCTTGCATCCTTTCACTTGGAATATGAATCCCTTCAATGGTACCATTGGTATATAAAGGTTCATGATGAGCCAATATGAACCCATTTTGGCACCTTCATTTTTTAATGGTTGGACCCTAGTTCCTTTGATGACTTACTGGAACACTCATTAAACTTTGCCAAATAGGAACCATGAGAGAATATCAAATAGAATTTGAAAAACTGACCATTTAGATAGAGGGATCATTTGATGAATTTTTTAGGATTTGCTTTATTAGTGGTCTAAAGAATGCAATTCAATTTGAGGTCAAAATATTCTAGCCCAATATAATGTAGGAAGCCCTAGGGTTGGCTAAGTTGTTAAAGGATAAGATCAAAGCTCAAAAATGATCCAAATACAATTTTTCTCCATTCAAAAATATAACTTCACAACAATCTCACACAATGCCAACCCCTAAAACCACTCCTATCAAGCATTTGACTAAAGCTAAAATGCGAGCACATAGATAAGAAGGATAATTTTTATAATTATGATGACAAATTCACTCAGGGACATTGATGTGTCAATTAAAACCTCTACCTATGGGATGTGGAATCTCCACCTAAAACTAAAGTTTGGAAAGATGCTCAAGATATAATATATGGGCTAGAAGAAGCTCAGTCAATTATGAAACTTGATTCGTAGGAAGACCAACTAGAGATCTCTCTCCATACCTTATCAGGAGTCACCACCCCACAAATCATGTGAGTCAAGGGTTACTTCAAGAAGATCCCTCTTACAATAGTAATTGATTGTGATAGCACTCAAAATGACATTGACCTTCAAATTTCCAAACAAACTGATTGTTTTATCTATCCTTACTCTAAATTTGAATTTATGATTACCAATTGGGGCACATCACCTTACAAAGGGAAGTGTATCAATGTGCATATCTCTATTGGAGATTAAAACTTGTGCTCTAACAAGTTTGTCTTGTCCTTAAGAGGATGTGATGTTGTTTTGGGGTACCAATAGTTATGCACACTTGGACCCATCTTATGGGATTTTGCTAAAATTTGGATGCAATTTTTAGATAATGGGAAAAACACACATTGAAAGGATTATCTTTGAGGTATCTCAACATCATAAGTTTATATCTCATGGAAAAACTTCTTAAGAATAATTCACATGGTATTATTTCCCAAATCCATTTCATTCAAATGCAACCATCAACAGTCTCCACTACTCTTTTTGATCTACAAACCATTTTACATAGGCATGCATGTGTCTTTGCCAAACTAATGGGATTATCATCTTCATAGCCATAGGACCACCATATTTATATCTTTCTTGGAAGTATTCCTCCTAAAATTAGGCCCTATCATTACCCATTTTATCAAAAGACCAGGATCGAGATGATCATTCAAGACTTACTGAAGAAAGGCATTATTCACCCTACTACCAACCCATATTATTCCACAATTCTCCTTATATATAAAAAGATGGGTCATGGTGCCTATGCATTGAATTTTGAGCACTTAATCATATCACAATCAAGGATAAGTTATTGATCCCTATCATTGATGAGCTTCTTGATGAGTTTTATAGCACTCATTTTTATCTAAGTTGGATCTCTGCTCTAGATATCACCAGATCCATCTTCATGAGGATTTAATGATATACCTAAGACAAATTTCCACATGCATGATGGCCACTATGAGTTTTTGGTCATGACTTTTAGCCTCAATAATGCTCCTTCAATATTATAGGAATTGATTAATAAAATATTCTGGCCCTACGTATGGAAATTCATTATAATCTTCTTCGATGATATCCTCATATATAGTAAAATATAGTCTAAGCATCTCCAACATCTAAATCTCACACTGAAACTTCTCTCTGATCATCATCTCTATGCAAAATAATCCAAATGTGCTTGTGGCCAAGACAAAGTAGAGTATCTTAGGCATATTGTTTTAGCCCAAGGGGTCTAAATGGATCCCAAAAAAATAGCTATCATGATAAATTGGCCTCATCCTCAGACACTCATGAGCCTCCATGGTTTTTTTGGGGATGACTAAATACCATCACAAGTTTATCAAGGATTATGGGAAGATTTTAGCTATGCTGACACCTATGTTGAAAATGGATGCTTTTACATGGACATAAGCTACTGAGTATGCATTTGAAGAATTGAAACAAGTTGTGTACTACACTTGTTCTAGCTATGCCATATTTTACCAAGACCTTCACTATCAAGAATGATGCTTGTGGTAATGGACTTGGTGCTATTATCCTCCAAGAAGGATGTCCCATTGCATTCATCAACAAAGTCCTTTCTAGCAAAAATTTAGTATTATCTACTTATGAGAAGGAAATGATGGCCATTTTACATGCAATATAGAAGTGATAACCATACTTACTAGGAAATCATTTTTTCATCAAAACTAATCACTAGAGTCTAAAATATTTATTAGAACAATGGGTCTCCACCCCATTACAACAAAAGTGGGTCAAAAAACTCATGGTTTATGATTATGAGATCACTTACAAGAAATGTAAGGACAATATTGTGGTTGATGCTATGTCTCATACATTTATGGACCAAGCTTCCCTTTCATCTATTTCCATGCCTAATTTAAATTAGTTGGATGTTATACAATAGGGTTATATTAATGAATCCTAATTATCTCAAATCATTCAATAATTGACCACTAACCCCTCTATAGTATTGCATTATTTTTAGGATGGTGTTTCTTTATAATACAAGGGTCATTTGGTGCTTCCCTAGAACATAAATCTTCAACAGGTTATATTCTTTAAAATCCATGCTTTTCCATCTATAGGGCACTCAAGGTTTCTAAAAAACTATCAGTGGGACTGATGTAACTCCTTTTGGAAGGGAATGAAAAAGGTAATTCAATAGATGGTGGCTGAATGTGATACCTGCCAATGCAAGAAGGGTGAAATAACACTCATTCTTGGGTTGATCAAACCCTTGTGCATCCCTACCATGATTTGGATAGATATTTCCATGGATTTCATTTAGAGGATCCTTAAATATAGAGGGAAAATAATTATCTTGGTTTTGGTTGATCACCTCTCCAAATATAGTCATTTTTATGCCATCAACCATCCCTATACCACCTCCATAGTTGTATAATTTTCTTGGACCAAAATTTACAACTTCATGGCATTTATTCTTCCATTGTATTAGATCACGATGAAACCTTCACCAACCATTTTTGGATAGAACTATTTCAATGCATCAGCACCCAACTAAAGATGAGTTCTGGGTATCATCCATAAATGAATGGCCAAACTAAAATTATCAACAAATGCTTGGAAACTTTCCTTCATTACTTTACCTCAGAACAAAAACATCAATAGGAAAAGTTTCTCCCTCTCACCAAATGGTAGTATAATACATCCTAACACACTTAAACTAGAATGAATCCATATGAAATAGTCTATGGTCAAGCACCACTAGTGCTCTATCGGAGGATTTGCCAAGGTCTGAATAATGAGGATGCATGAGTCGTGGTTGCATGGGACGAAGCAAGTGAATACCAAAAAATGCTAAAGTAAATAAAATCAAACAAGAGACAATTGCATAGACAATTTGGAGAAAAGCCAACATTCCATTAACATAAGATGGCCAAAGTGAAGAATACATATAGGAGAGCACGTAAGTAACTCCTCCACAAAAGGTGGTCAAGGCACCCCAAGAATAGACTATAACTCCTCCATGAAAGGTGGTGATAGGGTGCTAAGAATAGAAAAGTAACTCCCATACCCAAAATAGCCGGTCAAAGGAGTTACATATGACATTCTTATGACACCTATGACACATCAATGACACACATCTCCATATAAGCTAGCATATCCCATGAATGTAAGAAAACTCCATGTATACACAAATATATAATTTTCCTGATTAAATAATAGGGAAAAATAAAAACCTACACTAATACCCCCCCATAAGCACAGCTTAGGTGGGTAGTGTGGAAATATAAAATGGGTCTCGGCAACTAGGCCTGATGAGGTACCCATGTACAAATTCAATCTCCCATAAGATAGAGAAAAGGAGAAAACCCATAGGAAAAAAACTCCCCCACCAAAAGAGAGACATAAAAGAAATGAAGATGATAGAAGGCCCCCTTGAAGATGATGTTGTTGTAGATGTAGACCGCACCCCAAGAAGAGCTCGTAGATGAATGAACTTACTCTCCGTGAAAGGTTTAGTGAAGATGTCTGCAACTTGCTCCAAAGACTGGTAAAAAATTAAGTGAATGACCTGACTATGAATAAGCTCTTGAATGAAATGCATGTGAATCTCTGTGTTTGGTCCACTAGTGCTGAACCGTATTCCTACAAATCTGAATGGCACTCTGGTTGTCACAATAAATGATGGTGGGCTGCCTGATAGGAATGCCAAACTTAGAAAGAATCTCTTGAAGCCAAATAGCCTCAGTAGCTGCATTAAAAACTCCCCTGTACTCTACCTCTGTGGATGCTATAGCAATAGAATTTTGCTTCTTGCTAGACCAACTGATAAGACTAAAACCTAGAGAGAAACTGTAACCAAAAGTGGACTTGCAAGTTTGTCAATTGCTGGCCTAGTCTAAATCTGTATATCCAACCAAGTCAACCTCTATGCCAAATCTGTAATGAATCTTGTATCTATGTGAACCCTATATGTAATGCAAGATCCTCTTAGCTGCTTTCCAATGCATCTCATGAGGTTCCTGCATAAATCTGGAGAGAAGTCCCACTGTATATGATATGCCAGGCCTAGTGTGAGTCAAGTAGATGAGACTGCCAACAAGTTGTCGATACTGAGTGGCATCAACCAATGGTGAAGAATAGTCAGCTTCGAGCTTGACTCCTGATAGAAAGGGAGTCAGAGATGGCTTGTAATCAGCCATGTGAAACTGAGCCAATAAGTCAAGAGCATACTTAGGCTATGCAAGAGAAATCCTTGAATCTAATTGTGAGATCTCGATGCCAAGGATGTAGTGCAACAAACCCAAGTCTATCATGTCAAATTTATCTTGGAGAGATGCCTTCACCGCTGCAATAGCCAATGAAGAATTCCCAATGATCAAAAGGTCATCAACATAAAGAACCAAAATCAAGAGCAAGTCATCCTGCCATAAAAAGTAGACATTAGGATCAGAATGGCACCTAGTGAAACCCGCTGTGAGAAGGAAGGAATCCATCTTGGCATACCATGCCTGAGGGGCCTATTTGAGGCCATAGATAGATTTATTAAGTTTGCATACTAAAGAATAATTCTGAATAAATCCTGGCGATTGCTCCATGTAGATCTCCTCTTCTAGGTCTCTATGAAGAAAGGCACTCTTTACATCCATCTGGTGCACATCCCAACCATGTGCTATGACAATAGCTAAGGTGAGTCAGATAGAAGTCATATTTACAATGGGTGCAAAGGTCTCTGAGTAGTCAATGCTTACCACCTATGAGAAACCCTTGGCAACCAATTGCACCTTGTACTTATCAACTGGCCCATCTGCTGCAAACTTGGTCCGATATATCCACCTACATCAAACCATCTTCCTTCCCTTAGGAAGTGAAGTCAAATCCCAAGTGTGATTTTTGATTAAAGAAGAATATTCTTCCTCCATAGCACTATCCCACTCAGGTACCCTTGATGCCTCTCAAAAAGTTTGTGGATCTGAAACTGAGGCAAAGAAGGCATGTGGATCTCTCTAAAAATCCCCCTAGTTCATCTGTCATCTACATGATCTCCTGCCCAAGTGCCAACACTCTCAAGTGTCTGTCTGGCCCAAAGTGGCCCGAAAGTGGGTGAGTCAAGTGCTAACTCCTCATCCTCTAACTGACTAGAGGTGGATAACTCTACATCACTATCCTTACTGTCTAAACTCAAAGAAGAAGAAGATGTTTGTGGCTCAAGAACCTGTTGTGGCTGATCTGAATCTGATGAGGAATCATCATGGAAAATTAGATCCGATGAGGGAGAAGAAGTGCCAAGTGTTGAGTCTCTAAAACTCTCCTAAAATTGGACACTTCTCTCAATGAACAACTCATGAGTGGTCAGATCTAGAAGGTGATACCCCTTAATACCATCCAGATATCCTACAAAGATGTAAGGCTTGGATTGATGTTCCATAGCTTTGCATTTCTTCTTCGGTATGCCGGCCATGGCTGGGGATCTGAAAACCCTAAGGTGCTCAACATCAGGTTTTCTGTTATGCTAAGCTTCAAAGGGTGTTATCCCTTTCAAAGCTTTGTGAGGAACCTTGTTTTGAATGTAGAAAGCACAATTGATGGCTTTAGCCCAGTACTGTGGTGCTAAGGATTTGGAGTGAATCATACATCTATCTATCTCTTTCAAGAACTTATTTTTGCATTCTGTAACCCCATTTTGTGAAGGACCGTAAGTGACTGTGCACTGCAAATCAATCCCCTCTATGATGCAAAACTGGTCAAACCTGTTGCTAACATACTCCCCTCCATTATCAGTTTGAAGAACCTTGATGGATTTTTCACTCTATTTCTCAACAAGAGCCTTGAAGTCTAGAAAAATTTCAAACACTTCAAAGTTTTGTTTGAGAAAATATATCCAAGTGTATCTAGAGAAATCATTAATGAAAGTGAGGATGTACTTGGCCCTTGTGAAAGATGGTTTAGGAAAGGGTCTTGATACATCACTGTGGACTAACTCCAAAGGTTGCGAATCCCTCCAAGCTTTGTCTTTGTCAAATTTTGCTTCGGAATGCTTCCCAAGGGAGCAACCCTCGCAAAGTCCTTTTGAGAATTGGACACGAGGCAAGCCAATGACCATGTCATTTTTGCAAAGTTGTTCAAGGTAGCAGTAGTCAAGGTGGCCAAACCGCTCATGCCATAATTTGCAAACTCCATCTGAATGAGTCAGCAATGCTGTTGGAGAAGAATCTGGTGCAAAATGTGAGAAGATGTATAACCTTGCTTGGTGATCTACCCTACCCACTGCCACTATAGTATCACTATGCAACTCCTTGATAGCCACTGAATTTGGTGAAAACTCAACTCTCATGCCCCAACCAATGTGAGTGATTTGGTATACTGATAGGATATTGGTTGAAAGAGAAGGAAAACTTAGAACATTATTGAATGTTCCTCCTTCCATTTCAACTGACCCTCTCCCTACAATAGAAACTGACGTGTCATCACCCAAACTAATTGAAGTCATGTTATAAGGCTCTCAAAATGAAAACTCAACTAGTGAAGAACCCATGTGGTGAGAAGCACCTGAATCAATGACCCACAATGTTGTAGAAGCTGCAGTTGCTATAAGGGCCTTGCCCTTTTCTTTCTCCTTACCCTTGCCTTTTGCCTTGGTAGAATCTTAGGTAGATGAATTTTTCTTGATGGACTCAGGAACACCTATGTTGTGCTTCTCTAGAAGATGAGTTAGGTGATCTATTTATTTCTTCATGCATTTGTGTTCATCATGCCTTGTATTTTTACATTAGTTACACTTAACCTTCTCCTTCTTAAGTTTAGCATTGGAAGAGGAAGACTTAGTGTTGTTTTTGGTAGGATTGTTGTTTTCTTTCTTCTTCTCCTGGTCCTTGTTCTTTTTCTTCTTCTCCTTTGTTGAAGTTTTATCCTTACCATTTTCAGCCTTCAAAGCTTGGAGTTGAGTATACTTCATTATGCCCATTTGAATTAGCTTATCTTGCTCCCTAGTCAAGTCGGCAATGAATGAATCCAAAGAAGGCATTTTCCATGTAGTGCTAAGGGCACTTTTTGTGGCATGGAAAGTGGAGACAAAGACTAAATAACTTGGACCTAATTTTGTGAGAATAGAAAGGATGAGTTGATCATCTTTCTTCTCTATATCGCATTCTTTCAATTGTAACCTAAGGGCCTTAAACTTAGTAAAGAAGTCCTGTAGGGTGTCAAAGTTGTTAGGACTTAGACTTATGAGTTCATTTTCGAGCTCATGACCTCTCATCTCATCAAGCTTTCCAAATAAATTTTCTAGGGTGTCCCATACATCTTTGGGAGTCTTGGAGGTTTCTAAATGGAAGAGAAGTTTTAGAGACACAAACAAGCTCAATAATCTATAGGCTTCATCACTACGGTTGTACCACTTGACCTTTTCAGCATCAGTGCTGGATTCTACTTCAATACCCATGGTGATCCTATACAACCCTTTGCTTCTAAAAATGATTGACATTTTAACCTTATATTCATGATAGTTAAATGGTGTTATGATTTTAAGTTGAAAAGAATCTATTTTAAGCTGAATTTAGGTGAATTTGTGTTGATTGCAAGTTGTGAAATTATGTAGAAAAGAGAATGAAAGCAAAGACTGCAAGTGCTGAAAAGCAATCACACCCCCCCAAAATATTGAGCCCCCCACAAATATGCAAGTGCATGCTTAAAAGACGTCGAGCTCAGCTGAGAATGCATCTTAGAGTAATTAGTGCAAGACTTTAAGCAAATAGGACGTCGAACTCAATCGAAAATGCGTCTCGAAAGACCCAAATTTTAGGCACTTTATAAACTAGTGCATTTTTAATAAATAAAAATATTATGCTTTGAAAAATTGAAATACAAACACTTTTGCAAAAAATGGCATCCGAATCTGAGCTACCATTTGCAAGATATTAAAGATTCAATTTTTTGTAAACTAGTGTTTTTACCAAAAAATAACACTAAAATATTAAAAAAATACCTATTTTGAGAGATAAAGTGGCCTTCCAACCACTCTTTAGACTCGAAATGGAGTGAGGAATCCAAAGGAGGTCTTTGTGGAGGGGAATTGGCCTCCTGCCAACCTGGGCCTCACCCTTCGTCTTCGACAATCGAATATACAAGCTTTAAAAAAACTCAAATATTGCTCAAACAAAGAACCCCCCCCCCCAAAAAAAAATGATTTGGCACTTTATATTAGTGTGTTTACAACTGCCACTAGCAAGAAATACTAAGTGGTCTTGATTTCAATGCATTAAAAAACTCTCATGAAGAGCATATGCTGAAAATACAACTTTGGCATAATATCTAGAGAAATAAATAGCACCACTATGATCTACTCAAAAAATTATGCACTTAAAAAAAAGAATCATCTCGATACGAGGTCTTATGTGAAAGTTATGATCCTTTGAAGTTCCCAAAATGAGAACTATGCACTGTCACGACTGAGAATCTGCTATTTCTAAAAAATCTTAGCATCAAAATCAAAAAATGTCTACACTAGTGCATATATCATGAAAAAATAGCCAAAAAAAAAAATTGTGTTAAAAGGAGTCCATATGAGCAAGAATGGAGCATTTGAAAACTGCCTTCAAAATTGCAATTGCCAATGGAGAGGGGTCCTGCTGTAGCTTTCTGAGCGCATTTTTGCAAAGTATATAAAATGTATGAAAAAATTGAAAGATACCTAGATGGTTTTTCTGGGCTGAGAATAAAACCCAGAAGGCATTTTTCTTGATGATGTACAAAAGATGCAGATCTAGTATAAAACAGATGACTTTAGCTAGAAAAAATGACCCCAGCAACCAAAAAATGGCATGTAAAGGCAGAATCAGCTACCAAGAGATTGCAAAGGAATGTGACAACTTGTAATTCTGATTAAAACACAAAATATGTAAGCCGATTGATAGAAACAAGATTATTGGATCTTGCAAAATCCCGCCTGCATGTATATGGAGAGGCCAAACAAGCGATGGAAGGAACAAGAGCATGGAGAACTAACAATATCTCCCAAAAATTTACAAAAAAATGCCTTAACAAAACTCTAAATTTCAATGAAAGTAATAACAAAAATAGACAACCAGTTATCGGGGTGGCTTTGATACCATATCGGAGGATTCACCAAGGTCTGAATAACAAGGATGCACAAGTCATAGTTGCACAGGACGAAGCAAGTGAATACCACAAAATGCTAAAGTAAATGAAATCAAACAAGAGACAATTTCATAGACAATTTGGAGAAAAACAAACATTCCATTAACATAAGATGGCCAAAGTGAAGAATACATATAGGAGAGCACGTAAGTAACTCCTCCACAAAAGGTGGTCAAGGCACCCCAAGAATAGACTGTAACTCCTCCATGAAAGTTGGTGATAGGGTGCTAAGAATAGAGAAGTAACTCCCATACCCAGAATAGCCAGTCAAAGGAGTTACTTATGACACCTATAACACATCTATGGCACACATCTCCACATAAGCTAGCCTATCTCACAAATATAGGAAAACTCCATGTATGCACAAATATATAATTTCCTTAATTAAATAATAGGGAAAAATAAAAACCTAAACTAATATGCTCCTTCTGTACATCCCCAATAGTTCACTAGTTTAAGCAGTTAACATGATTTTTCAAACTCGAGATCAAATCCTTACCATCCTATAGGACATTCTTCGTATGGCATAAAATATTATGAAATAAAAATCTAATTAGCACCATTTTGAGTACACTTTTCAACTAGATGATATGGTTTTTCTTCACTTGAATCCATACAAGCAATCATACCTAAAAATCAAAGGGCATCATAAGCTAGCTCCCAAGTTCTATGGGCCATATAAGGTTCTCTAGAAGATTGGGTCGATTGCTTATAAGTTGGAGCTCCCACCTTCTTCCTAAGTTCACCCAATATTTCATGTCTCTTATCTAAAGAAATTTCTTGGCATAAACATTAGAGTGCAAACTATATTACCAAAACTTGATAATGAAGGATCCATCCTTCTTGAGCTAGAGCCAATCTTGGAGAGATGCACATGTCAACTTTGCTCCCGCTCCACAACAAAGGTATTAATTTAGTCGCATAGAATACAACTAGAGTATGCAACATGGGAACCACTATTTTAGATTCAACACCAATTCCCACATCTGAAGCTTTGAAGATAAAGTTTTTTTTAAGAGGGAGTGGATGTTAAGAACTTGTGCTACCCCTTTTATTTACTTTGTTAGTATGTTAGTTTCTATGGATGCATATGCTTTGTAAGTCATCCCATGAGCATTTTTTTATCCCACATTCATGGGAAGTAGTAGTTTCTTAGATTATACTTAGTATATAAGTAAGAGTTGAGACCATTGAAGGCATCCACAAATTTATTGTATTGAGCTTGCTCAGAGGAGGTTGCCCCCTCAAAGTGGCCTATGATCAATATAATCCCTTCAATGTTTTTTATATTTATATAAATATGTTATTTCATGTATTTTCATTAATTTTTTGTAGGAGGATTCTCTCAGGTCATTGGTGTATCAAATTTGAATACATGAATTCTCACAAAATTAACTCATAAAATGGTATGAGCATATATCATAGAGTAAGTAAAGAGACTTTAATTTTTCAAAACATAGTCCACTATCAGAGATTCTCACACACAGTCCTGGTGCACAGAGAACAATTTTGGAACACAAGCATTTGGAAGGTTAAATGACCAGGTTAAGAGTTTAAATATTGTGTATATAACCCCTAGGACTTTGGAAACCAATTCAAACATTCATAATTATCTGAGAAGGTAGGGAAGTACCCATGATTTTATCTCAGACAGGGGGTACTTCTCCTTATTCAAAACTAGTAGTTTTGAAAGAAAATGCATAGAAGGATGAGTCAGAAGTTGTTTGAACCTTTTAGTAAGGTTTTGGAAGTTGAAATACACCTAGACCAACATGGGAAAATGATAATGAGGAGGTTAAACCAAAAAAGGTGGTCTAGACACTAGGGGTTGCAGTCATGACACACTAAGCAAGATTGAGGCCTAAAGACCAAATGAGGAGTTAAAACCATTATTAGAAAAGTAAAAGTTTCCAAACTATTGGATCATGTTTTTTAGATGTGGTTAAATGTGTTTTAGCTGTTGGATGTAGAGATAACCCTCAAGAAACCATTTTGGATCTCCATAGACATAACATGCCTACTAAGCATGATAAAACTTAGAGGCCAAATGGGAGGTCACTCTTTGTTCTAGTTTGAGAAGAGAATTAACATGAGTGAAAACATGTTTGTGGAACCATGAAGGAGGTTTCTAATCTTTTATAAAGCAAAAAAAACCTTGGAGATCCTCTTTTTGAGCTCAAAACTAGCTCATCACATAGGAATGAAGGAAAACAAGCTTGAATAGGCAAGTTTGATTGCTCATATATTTCATGAAGCTATGAATTGGACCCATAGGACTTATGGGTATTATCAGGGGTCTTATAAGCCATATTTTTGTAATTGTTTCTCAATTTAGATGTCCCCGCTTTATGAATGATTGTTAAGAGATAAAACTACCCTAAAACCCTACTAAACCCTTGCTAAGGACCAATTTGTGAAAATGGAGTTCGAGATTCCATCTAAGTACATAGTTTGACCATAATAGCTATTGTAAATTAGAGATGACTCCCCTAGGATACTTTAAACCATGATAAGTTGTATGTAATTATATGGATGGGGGTAGAAACAAGCTTTTTCTCACTATTTTGTGTGTTGTGTAGGATACATGAGGAGTTAGGATATGAAATAAAGTTTGGGAGAAATATTTATAGTTATAATAAATCTTCATATTAATTTAATTCCTTGAAAAATATTCAAGCTACCCCAACCAAGTGTTTCAACTTAGCTACTCAAATCTGACATATTGCACAAGCTAGTGAGAGAGATGAAAAGTTTCACTTGGACTAATTTTAAATATTTCCTAATTCTTATAAGGAAATGGAGGGTCTTGAAACTTTTTATTAAACCTATCCCATGAATTTTCATGGGAAAGTGATGCCAAATTTGAGGACAAGTGTGCTAGGTGCATGAGAAGGAGATTTCCTAGAGTGCAGATGTTGATGTCTCTCTTCCTGGTGATTCTAGAAGACCAATACAACCAATGCATGGAGAAGAATTTATGAGAGCCTACCCTTCCATTCCAATAATTTTTCCTACCCTTTATTAATTAAAATTAACTTAAATAACCCTAATTATGAAGGAAATTTTCTATGCAAGAAAAGGAGTTTTAGGCCACTTTGCATAATTTTGATGACTTGAATTGACACTTGTTGCTCCTAAACTTGGATGGTTCAACCCATATAATTTTCACATGCATTAATAACTATTATTATCATATTTACAAGTGTCCTTGTGACCCTTGGACTTCTCTTTCTCACAAATTCTATAAGAGTTGGCCATTTTGGCATTGTATTGGAATGCTCCACCTGAGTATGGTGAAGCCTTGCTAATTTGAAAACATTTGGATCAATAAAAGTACTAAGTTTTATCTATTAATTACTATTCATAAGTGTGTTTCACTTTAATGATGAATCTTGTTTAGTGAATACTATGGATTCCTAGCACGTGGTCTCATTCTTTCACCTTGTTTGCAGTTGGTAAACTTCTTATAGGGCATGTGATGTGTTCCAAGAGATGTTAAGGTTTAAGAGAGTTAGTATCTTCATTAGTGCCCTAATAGGCCTTTTTTATATTCCTCCTAGCATTTTTCATTCATTCATGACATCATAATGTAACATTGATGTGAGAAGATGAAGATCAAAGGAGTGTATGTTTTAGTTTGTTTCTTGGTCTCAAGTGTAGAATGTAATTGGTTGGAATTCATCAAACTAATTTGGTGTATCACCCCCTTAGTTTAGATTTTATTTAAGTTATCTCTCTCTCTATTTTCACTACCAAAGTTAGTTATAGGTTCAATCCTAAGTGGTACATCAAGGAAGCTATCCCTATCTAGAGACTCACTTAATTCCTTAGGTTACCCACAAGCCCAGAGGTGATTCCATTGTGCCACTTGGATGAGGAGAGATTTGCATCTCCTTAAAGGGTGCAAATCCAAGTGAAAATAGTTTTTGGAATACTCGGTGGGCCTCTTGTTCAAATAGTTGGAGGATTTTTGGTGTTGTCTGTCAACACATCAACCTTTTGGAGGCATCTTTTCAAGCATCAATGGTGACTTTGAAGACATATTAGCTGGTCAAGTAGCCCAAGTTGTCCTTTGAAGATTGATGGTAACATATTTATCTGTGTTCTTGATTTCAATGAAGATTCATGGCTGACCTTGGATTTGAGTTTTATCCTTTACAAGTTGGTGAAACATATCCATATTATCCGATTCCCTATAAATATGAACAAGTTCTCGGTCACGCTTGTTATGATAATTATCAGTCCCAATATGATCATATTCATCCCATATCATGAGTTATATCAGTCATATAACTAATCTTCTCAATTTTTTGTTCCTAGTCAACCTAATCCTTTCTCCAATCAACCCATTTCCACCTTCAAAAGAGTACTTTTGGGTTATGAAAGGTATATCTTGGAGCTTGATACTCGAAGGGGATGTGGTCAAAGGATTCCTAATCATTCCATCCATCAAGTGAGAAATGTATTAGATTTATTCAAGAAGGAGTGGACACCTATTGAGAGAGCCAATTGGTAAAGGCTCACAAGTGAGATGATTGATGTGAGTGTTCTAGTCTCTTCTTTAAAGGATAGGCTAGAAGTTCATGAAAGGTAGCCTCACCAAACCTATCAGCCTTTGTACCGACTTCCCCAAGTTATATATCAGCCATATATGACCCCTCCTCATGAGTCAAACCAAGCCTATAAGGGTCATCTTCTTCCTAGTTAGTTGGAGAAGAGTATTGAAATAAAAAGTCATCTTGATAGGTAGATTGAGTTAAATAACATACATATGCAGTAGTCTATGTTCGTAAAAAATGAAGTGGAGTTCATGAATACTTTGACCTCTCACATAAAATCCCCACCACCTAAAAAAGAGACTCATAATCCCAATGTCTTAAGTTGGAATATAATAGTGGAATCATGGTGAAAGGAGGAGAAAAGTCTTGACCAAGAGTGTGAAATTGAGAAGACATATAATCCTAACATCCTAAGTTGGAGAAAGATAGTAGAGTCATGGGGTAGGAAATAATATGGAAGCATTGTCCAAGAGTGTAAAGTGGAGAATGGATTTGATCATTTTCAAGTCCCCCCCACCTTTCCTCAAGAAGCCTTCATGCAATCCTTGTTCCTATGATGTTTCCTATCAACTTGAAGAGAATAGTTTCCAAGAGAACCTAGCTAAGAAAATAGAAGAATTAGAAGCAAAGATGAGAGTGATAAGTCAAGGTGATATGGAAGGTTTATACCCAAGAGAATATCATATGCCTAAACACAACCCATCTCCCCTCCCTCAAGAGCTTCCCAAAGAGTCTCTTACATTTCATTCCCAATTTGATTTTGAATTATATGTGCCACCTCCACCAACTAATTCCTCTTTCCCTAATCCTATTACCATTTACCTTGATGGACCTATGGTGTGGGAACCAAAGGAGGATCAACTAGGTGATAAGGAAAGATAACTCTTGCTTAAAGAAAACCTACCTCCTTGGCAGCCTCATTGGGTTAGATCACATTATTTCAAGATGCCTAGTCTTAGCATCACCATGAAGGATGTTGAATATATTACAACACTTGATAAGATATTAGATTATGATAGCTAAAGTTCATTTTGAAAGCCCTCAAGAGGTCTTAAGTGATGAAGAAAAGGTAAGTCCTTGTGTTGAATCTCTTTGCTTGGTTGATGATGAAGAATGTTTTCTTTATGTTGAAGAACATATCTTGAAAAAGGAAAATAAAGAGGAATATGCTCAATTCATGGCTGATAAAGAAGACCTCATAAGTGTTTATGAGGAAAAAATCACCATAGGGACTCTCTTTGGTGAACAAAAGGACAATTCACAAATGTTTCCCCCCATATTTGATGAGGAAGAAATGATCATTGATTCTTTTCTCACATTGCAAGATACCATGGATGGACTAAGAGAGGTTCTTAATCATCCTATGGATGAATTGTTTAAATTCATGATGGTAGGTTATACCCCTATTCAAGGAGGCTATGATTTGGTCAAAGATGGAGAATGCAACATTAGTACATAAGTAAGTATGCAAAGGAAAATAATTCTATCAAATCTTTCCTTTCAAGAAGCATATGCATTTGATGATGACATGTTTGAAGTCATCAGGATGGGATATCATCCTCTCAGTTAGTTTGGAGAAACAAATCAGATATTGAAATATGAAGCAAGCTCTTATTGGCCTGAATCTTCCAAAGAACATGAATTCAATCCTCTTGAAAGCATGCCTACTAAGGGGATACAAGTTCACTATGAAATGAAAAATGGGTAGCAACATGAAGTGTGTGAACATGTTCAAGAGGAATATATATAGATTGGAAACCTATTTGAGGATGATCTATTTGAGATCAGATCAAGTGAAGTTCTAAGGAAGAGGCCTGGTCCACAAAGCACTCAATCCAAAGAGAAGTATGCTTGGCACTATGTTTCATCTCACCATGAGGATGATTCAAGAATTTTTCCTTTTGATCTAGGAAAGGAGGTATGTTTAGTTTCTAGTTGTGCATAATATATTGTTTCCCAATTCCCCTAAGTTCTTATACACACATGTATGTCTTGTGTGTTCACTTTCTTTATTGTGTGTATTGTTTTCCTTTGTGTGGTTGAGGTAGTCACTAGTGTCTTATCTTGATCAAAAGTTATGGTCAATGGTCAAAATTTTATTATTTGTCTTAGTCCTTAGATGAATCCTAATCCAATGGACTAATAAGGCTACTAGTCTAATTAGTATAGCAGGCATACTACCCCTTTGAGTCACCAATTTGTTGACCAAATTTGACTATTTAGTCAAATTAGGGCACTTATAGGCAAAAACTTAGTTTTCTAGGTCTATAGGAGGTCTAATATCTTGTTATAAGGTGTTTAATATTTAAATTAATGTTAATTTATGTTATAATAACTTTGGTCATTAGTTCTCTAGGTCCATTTATCATTTTGAGTCATTTTAAGGGGTCAAATAGGTGTATTTAATGCTTTGTATAGGTTTATTAGGAAATATGCAAGTGTGGATGGGTGATGTAATGTCCCATGTGTCCAAAAAGGTATTAAGTAACTAAATAAATTGAAAATATATACTTTAATTAGAATAAAGTTAATTTTCCTTAAAAAAGGAAGAAAATGACACATGTATGGCTCCTTAGGAAGTGTGTCACATGCGAGGATGCCATGGAACATCACTCCATATTCATAAATATCATATATACATTTTTTTGATATGGAAAATACATTTTTTGCTCGAAACCATTTTATTTCTTTTTCATCTTTCTTGGCTTAAAGAACTAACTTTCAAGTTTCCACTTGGTATGCCCAACAAAAAGGGTTACAGGAAGAATTATCTTGGAAGGTTATTTTAAACTTAGATACCTTCAAATACATATAATAATTTTTTTAAATGGTCAAATTTGCTTCATGAACCATCCATTTGAAGTGGACTTTGCAAATCTGCTTGTCATTATGTGCACCCTTCAAGTTTTGCTTTGGTTTGAGTGATTTTATATAAACCAGTTGTTCATATTTTCTCCAAAGGATGTTGGATATGTATCCTTACACTTTATATGATTTTTTTTGAGTTTGAAGTTGTTTTGGGAAGCTAATACCCTCAAGTTTGTAAACTGGTCCATTTTGGATTGATTGGTAGTTTTCCTCCCTTTTCAAGGATTCCATGCTTTTTCATTATTTTATATTTTTATTATAGGTTAACTATATTATTTTATAAGTGATGTTAACCTCATTTTCACTTTCCAATCTCACTTTCTAATCATGATTCCTAATTTACAGTCATATACTATACTTGCACACAATTCTACCATTAATGGACACCTTCAGTTATTTTCATGGAGATTTAATACATTAAAGCAAAGGTTTTGGAACTTGTTTCAAGTTTACCTTGGTGGATATTATGCATTTGAAACTTTAACCTTGATTTTGAGTTGCCTTAATATCTTTTCATCTATATTTCTTCTCGATCTCATACTCACTATTTATGTGTGCAGTCAATAACCATCTACAAGTGGTATTTATAGAGACCTAACAATACTTGTTTTGAGGCTTTAAATAAGTGATGGAACCAATTTGGAGTCCTAATATGTTGAAGGAGGTATTGGCAGACCTTTTAGAAATACTAGAATGGCAAATGAGATAAGGAGCACTTTTAAAGAAGTGACTGTGTTATAAGGGATCTAATCCATAAAAGTAAAAAACAAAGGCCCATAAGGTTTTTATAGACCTCTTAAAACATGATCACAAGGTGTTTCAAACATATAGATTTATGGGTTTGGTAATCCCTAGTATGGACTAGATCCATGCCAAAGATGAAGATCAAATGATGAAGATAAGATGATTATTGGAAGGTCTCAAGTTGCTTCTAAAACCACTAAGAGCATGTAGTAGTGTCTATAAGAAAGAGCTCAATCTACATTTTAGTTCCAAATATTATAATCTAGACCTTGTTTCCATAGTTAATGATTCCTAATGATTGAAAGAGCCTTTTTAAGCTTAAGGATCATTATAGAAAGGAATGTACTATTGTTTATCTCTCATACATTTTTCAAGTCTATACATAGATCATAAAGGAACAACCTACAGGCATGGTTTTGAGGAGAAACATCTTAGTATTGGGAGATGACCTTTGTTGTAAAGGTCAAATGGTTTTGAAGGCTTCCACATAAGATTTCTGGTTTCAAGAACATGGTGTGTGACTTAAAAATGAATTCAATGAACCTTTCACATCACAACAAAAGTCCAACTAAGCACATATGCACCTATGGGTTTTGAACTATAAAGGAGATCCTTGTGTCTAAGATTGTCAAGTTAGGACATAGCTTCATAATTTATGATCACACCAAGTTGAATAGGACCATTTATTTCCTTAAGAAGGTGCCAATAGGTGTTGAATAGTAGGGTGGTAGGTTTCATGCATACCTATAGGATCCTTTGGTATAAACACTATTGACTGAGATAAATAGTAAGAAGACAATGCCTTAGTTAATAATTTTTGTAAGTTTGGCCTAAGGATAGATGAAATGAGTAAATAAAAGGAATAGGGTAACATTAAGGGTTTTATTTATAACCTTATATCAATGAACACAACCCTAAAAGGTGACCTTCACCTACCTAAGTTTTGACCTTATAGTTGACTACATTGACTTGGGCAAATGATGAATTAGAGAATGATATTTTGATGCTTACATGG
>JARHVA010003949.1:1705000-1759978 GCA_037957365.1 Torreya grandis | reverse complement strand
TTAACATCCACATACAATCATATTTATATCTATTCTCTACAATTCCCTTCATCATTCTCACATTTGCTCTTTTAGAGGCCTATTCCTTGTAACCTTGTTTGAATAAAAATATCATTAGTTTAAGAGATAAAAAAAAATTATAGGAAAAATAATGAAATATGTTAGTACCCTTTATCCCTTTTAGCTTTAACCAAAATTTTAAATCTCAAATCCCAATGCAGACCCACTTTCTCAACACCCACCTTTCCCAATTAGGCCTAAATCAAGCCTATAGTTCTATAGACCATACAAATCCATAAATTAATGAACTAAAAACTCAAAAATATTTTTAAGTACATAAAATAAGGTCTTATGGAAAATTTTAAATGGATTATAAGGGTTAAAACTCACATTAGGCAAGTTGAAAGCTTTATAGCCCTAGTTTACAAAAGCACAAGCCAAAGTAGGCTGAGAGTAAATAAAAATGTATATTTTGAGTTTTTTGGCACTTAAAGACAAAATAATACCTATATTAGGTCTACCCCATATTTCCTCAACCCTTCCAATAATTTTTTTTACATGAACACTCTTCAAAACCCTCGAACATGCCAATTTTCCCAATTCTGTGTGCATTTTGGACTATACAATAAGTTGTATGTGTTTTTTAGTCATTTGATAAACTTTAAAACATTTTTATAAATTAAAAATACCTATTATGTCTCTAAAATGTATTAATATCCATTCAAAACACCAATTATAATGCAAACATTGTATGTTCCCTTAAGTTCTTGAAAATAAGCTAATGAAAGAAGATTTTAGCAGGCTTGTAGATGTTTCTTTAGGTTTGATGTTTATATGGTTCAATAAATGGATATTTATCTAATTATATTCACTTTTTAATTCATCTTCATACCTCACCCTTCATATAATATTTCCTTCTCTTACTTGAAAATGTGTACCTACATGTCTGCAAGACTATGAGTCTATATTTCCTTTAGTTTAAGCAATTGAAAATGTTATTATTAGGCTTCATAGCCCTAAAATATTATATTTTTAATTTTATAAAAAATTTAAAATCCAAAAATATCTTTGAAATTCCTCAAGTTTCCTTCAAAGAATTGGTCTTATTTACAAGCACTAGACTAGTTTTTTGAGGTCAGCACCTCGCAAGTTCATTTCAAGGATGGTTTCAGAGGTTTGATCCATTGCTAAACATTATCCAAGGATTTTTAAAATTAAAAATTGAGGTACTTAAATGTAAATTTCACCTACAATAATTCTCAAAACCTCATTATTGATTGCTCATTAGACTTTCTTTCTTTCTATTGAAGGCATAAATGCACATTTAGACTGTGTATGCATTAGGTGCATGTTTGGGAGTAATGTAGAGGTTATTGGAGTGAATATTTCTTAATTTAGATGTTATTATAGTGAAAATTTACTTAATGTATTTTTTAAAATTCAATTCAAAGACCATGTAGTGATCTTTTCTATGCATCTTTTGATAAACCACCTACAAGTAATTTTATGCATAGTCAACATGCTTTGCTAATCTCTTGACAATTGACCTTGTTGGTGCTTTTGAGAGACATAAAGAGGATAGAATAATATTTTTATATATTATTTACAAGGTTTTTATTCCAATACACAACTTATTTGATCCTCAAGGATGTCAAGACTTTAAAACCCTGCCTGTCACCTTCAAGAACAATGAAACACAAATCATTTTGTTACTTTGGCCACTCACACATGCTACTGATGGTGGAATATTGTCTAAAAATACTATTAATACATTTTAGGATCTCAAACAACCAAAAATTTTCATCCATTATCCTAAAAACTCACTGAAACAAGAAAAACCTTGCTTATGGGGTTTTATGAGGGTTTTGGGATGTTTAACATGTAATAATTATTCATAAAGCATAACCATTAAATCATAAAATTAATGCCTATATTTTAAATTTTATAAGGGACCCTATCAACCCACAAGATCACTAGTTCCAACTCTCTTTCTTCTTCATGTAATGAACACTTGAAAATGGCTTTCACTAGCTTGTAAAGAAGTCGATGGAGGAGATGAAATGTTTTCTGGGATTATTTATACCTACCAAAAATAAAGTAGGCCTGATTTGACCTTGAAAACCTTTGAGAGACCTAAAAACATCCATTTTTGACATGAACTGGTCACCTCCACATTGAAAAGTTGATTAATGAGCATTTGGCAAGTCTATTTCTATGTTATACTTCACTTTCTTGATCTTTTGAGGGTCCCACCACTCTTTTGACATTTAAATACCCTAGGTGGACATGTGTGAGTTATAAATAACCTTGAAATATATAATAAACACATTAATGTCTTCAAAATATACTTTATCCTTCTAGTTAGCAAAGGTAAACATTACCTTAGTTTATCTAAATTTACCTTAACTTTTGCTAAGCATGAAATAATAAAGTTTTCACCTTGCCATACCTTGTATTTAGAATCTCAATTTCACCATAGGACATCATGCCACCTTGGATTGTCAATACACAAACATCTCACCGTGGATCAACATATCTTAATATTTACAAAGTAAGCTTAAACTTTGCTAAGACACCTTAATCTTTTTGAACTCAAATAAGACCTTCATGAAGGAGATAATCACAAGACTATGGGGATGAATCACTCTTATATACCATGAAATAGACTTTAATATGATTTAATATTTGACAAGACATCCTTTTATGATAAATCATGACAAAGTCTGACCAATAGACCAAGATAAAACTTAACAAAATATCATTAGCAAGGTAAAGGACCTTGACAATAAAGTTCGAAATTACACTTACCCATGGTGTCCAATTTTGGCTAATAGGTATATTAACCTCTCTAATAGTACTTTAGTATGAGGAGGATCCTATGATCAAACTTATGAATCCATTTAGGGTAATTGAAAAACTATATTTTAGAGCTACCCTAAAACTATTTCAAGAATCGATTGAGAAGAAGAATGAAGGGTTTGGTGTGTTGAAAACTTATTTTGAGAACACTAGTGTAGAGGGGGGTATAAATAGAGATAGTTTTGAATTTGATTTGAGGATAAATAAGTGATGTGTTTGTAAGAAAGGAAGTCTAGTTTACTTGGTTTTAGGGGATAATATTAAAATGTAGCCAGTGGTTGATTTAGCTAAGTAGGCCTTGATAGGTAATTTTTAAGGTCATAAGATGGGTGAAAGTACTATTTAAACATGGTTAAGTCAAGTTGAGGAATTTTTTATTGAATATATATTAAAATTTTATATATTGGCTAGAGGGTGGATGGTTATTATTTTGAGGGATGTATGGGATGTGATGAAGATCATGGGAAAACTTTAGTGATGGGATTCAACACATTTATCTCTTAAGAGATGGAATCCATTATTTGATGCTAAATGAAAGAAAAATTACATTGTTCCTATGTGGGTAAGCTTCCTAGTCTACCCTTAGAATTTTGGTCTATGGAAGTATTTAAGGAGATAGTAAACTCCATTGGGGATTTCTTAGAGGTTGATTTGAGCTTTTTGGAGTCTGGGATCATGAATATAGGTCATGTTTTGGTTTCTTTAGAGCTTAGGGAGGGATTATCAAAAGAAATGATCATTCAAAGGGGATCTATCTTCCAGACATATATTTTAGATTATACTAGCATCCCCTTTTTATCTATTATATGTTATAGATATGGACATATGGTGTCAAATTATGCACTTACATTTCATAAGAAGAAATAGGTACGTAAAAGTGATTTCCTCTCTAGGGAGAAGGTAGGTGAAAATTGTAGGAAGGAGGTAGATGATATTGGTACTTCATACATTTTAAAGTAATCTTAAATGAAATCAATAGAGGAGTTGTTGAATATGGGGATAATAATTTGTGAAGAAATGGATAATCAAAGGTCATATGGTCTGGATACATAACAGAGTAAAGTGAAACTTTTGGAATGTTCAAAGATTGATTGTATTCCACATCACATCTCACCTAAAATAGACAAAATTATTAATGACATACCAATTTTCAATGCATAAACTTTGGTAAATCTTAAAGCTAATATGGACATATTTTAGACTAAAATTGAGATCAGTCATATTTTTGAGAGATATATGGATGATATGTATGCTAAAGTGGATGTTCCTCATAAAGATTGTGACGTTATAGAAAATGGGTATATGTCTTTTGATGCAATTATGAATAATTTAAATGCTAATAATATAACACATACTAGTATTTCATTTGAGGGTGGAGGAGGTTTAGTTGGATCCTTTAGGTATGATCTTAGGCCTAGACCTACCAGTCTCAAGACTCAGGATCATGGATTTGAAGGTGGGTTGGGATAAAATGTAGTTATTGGTCCTTTAAGTTCTGGTAGAGGTAATAGGGGAAGGAATTATAATATGGATAGGGATCATGAGAATTATCAAAAAGAGGTTTTGGTAGGGGAAAAAGGTACTTTAGATGGATTTCTTAGAACATCTTCTACCCCTAGTCTTGGAGATTAATGTTTATTATAACATTGGATGTGGAGGACTAGGTAGTCCTTAAAATAAATTGGCCCTCCATATATAAGTTGAAAGGCATAAAATTGATATTGTTTAGTTTTAGGAGATTATGGGAGATGGTTATAAATTTAAATGTGAGTTGGCTAAGTTTTTTGGTGATTGAGACTTTAGTTGTTTGGATTCTAAAGATCACTTAGGTGGTCTAATCACAACTTGGAGGAAAAAACATTAAATAAACTAATATATTTTCTTTTGAATCTATTTTAGGTACTATTCTCTATGAAAAAGAGATTGGAGAAGATATCATTGTCCTAAACATCTATGAATCATATGCTGATCAAGAAGCCTATTAGGATAATATTTCTGCCAAAAATGTTCTTAGACAAAGTTTTCTTATTGTTAGAGGTGATCTAAATTTTTATTTGGGGAGTATGGGGTATAGCTACAAATATTGATGACCTTTTTGAGTACTTTTTAAGGAATTTGGATTAAGTAGATCTTTATGATATTAAACCAGTGAAGTTGATTCTTACTTGGAGAAACATGAGAACTAACAAGATAAAAATAGAAAAATAAATTTATCACTTTATAGTTAGTGATGATTTTATTGAGGACTCAATTAGAATTAGATATTGGATTGGCTCAGGTGCTGAGTCTGAACATATGCTTGTTTTCTTGGAAATTATAAATTTTAGGAAAAAACCATTAAGTCCTTTCAAATTTAATCCAAGTTTGCTTGAGGAAGATGACTATATGTCAATGATTAAGGATTCTTGGACATAGTTTGAGGATATTTATAGATAATATAGTATTGTATAATTTTTGAGTAATTTTAAGAAGATTAAACATTTGTCTACTAATTGGGCTCAACATAGAATAATAAAGTATGATCAGATGCTTGAGGATGTTGAAGCTTAGATAAAGGATATGTATAAAAGTGAGCGTACTAATTTCCTAAATGAGGATTATAAAAAATATGTTAGGAGAATAGAGTAGATGAGGCATAAAAAATTTGTTAGACAAGGAAATATCTTTGAGGATCAAAAGTAGGTAAATTTGGTTATCCAAGGGAGATGATAACACTAATTTTTTTTCATAAATTTATGAATCATCATAAGAATGTTAATACTAATTTGTAGATGCCAAATAATGATGGGTAGATTATCTCAAATTTTGAAGGCATTGCATGGTTTGGGGTAGACTATTTAAAAAATATTTATAAAGAGGAGAGTCAAGTATAGATTGTTTAATCATCCACCATTTCTTAAACATGGCACTCTCATTCCCACTCAGTGACATTTCATATGGTGGAAACATTTTTTTATCTTCCCTGGATCCACCTATCTTTGTCAGAATCTCACCTCAGTTTA
Organism: Torreya grandis; assembly: GCA_037957365.1. Classification (NCBI taxonomy): domain Eukaryota; kingdom Viridiplantae; phylum Streptophyta; class Pinopsida; order Cupressales; family Taxaceae; genus Torreya; species Torreya grandis. Next base: position 1,754,117 of record JARHVA010003949.1, on the reverse strand, counting down.
ATATTAGAGGTGGTGCAACTCAAGTGTCCCCAAATTCAAATCCAAGATTAGGAATGGCAGGGGGATTTTTTGAGTGGGCATTGAATAGAGACTAGGTTACTTAGTTGGAGGAATAGTAGAAAACCTTATCTCATTTTCAAATAAGAATTTGAGAATATTTGAGTCCCTTATTCTACTCAATAATAGGGATCTGAGCTATAACAAGATGGTTGGCTTGGAAAAAGACAAAATCTTAAAGAAAGGGAAAACTCATTCTAGGGTCTCCAAGTCAACACCCAAAGCCCTAAGATATATAGTATAAGCTACTAAGGTTTTTAATAATGAGGATATAGAGTCTATTATTCATTATAAAATTTAGTTCTCTTTTAATGGACTTTTTTGTATATTTATAAACTTTTGTCCAAAACTATAAGATCTCCTCTAATGGATATCATAAATTTAGAAATCATTACTATAAGGTAAACTTTAAATATATCTAGGTACCAAAATATTTTTCATTGTTGTTTATTATTATTTAAAGGATAAGGAAAGGATTCAAAACTAGTTTTTGATTGGAGCAATTATCCCTTGATATTTAAATCTTGGTCTCCTTTATTTAACCCTCTCATTAAACTGCTTAATAAGAGACCTATTTGGGTTTGATTTCCCTACCTTCCATTCTAGTTTTGGAATGCATCCAACTTCAAATACATTGGCAAATCCATTGGTAAATTCTTAAAAATGAATAATAACATGATGAATATTATCCATACTACTTTCTATATAATATTGATTAATATTAACACCTCAAAGGACCTTCCTAAAAATATTATGCAATAATTTGGTGACCATTCTTGGTCAAAATATCTTGACTATGAGGAAATTTTATTTTGATGCCAAAGTTTTTTTGACAGAGGACATCTAAATAAATATTACTCAAAATAAATAAGGAAGCTTCTTGGTCAAAATATTTTAACCCTTCTCATCTTACCATCGATGTCATAGATTCTGAGGATTGTGACTCTGATATGTTGGTTGATGCATTAGATTCCTTTGTTCCTAATAAGGGACATTTTTATGCTCTTTGCATGGAGGGAGCCACTTTGGTTAGCTTTAGTTATCTTACAAATTTGGTGTTAGCTCTATTTTAACCTCTTCCTAGGGAAGATAATCTTGATCATGATTTATGTTGAATATAACTATCAAAGGTAATTTCAATGAAGGATGCATTCCAGCCCTTAATTGGAAATGTAGAGAAGACAAACTCATCAAAAGGTAGATAATGGACAATAGTGAACAATAAAAGGAAAAGAAAGGAAATAATTATTTTCATATGACCCTAAGATATCATAAAGATAATGATTTAGGTGGGGTTTAATGATGTTTCTTTGCTTAATTGGTGTTGTTTTTTCAAGATGGTTTATCCTTGGCTTGTATAACCTTGGTTTTTATTTATTAAGGATGTCTTAATTATTTTATCTAGTTTTATATAACATTCAAATTTAATCTTGTATAGGCTTTGGGGCCCTATTTCAAAAAAAACCTACCTTTTGTAGACACCTAAAAGTGGCCACCAATAACCTTCGACCAAGCTTTATACCAATTTCTAGAAAATATCACAATTTGGCCAAAAAACACTAAAACATGATAGATGGTTTGAATTTATCATATAAAAGTGCCAATTTTGGCTAAAGTATTCCTAAAAAAGGTAGTGCATTTGATGAGATCATTAGTTCTTGAATCATTTCGAACCAAAATGCCAAAAATGTAATTTGACACTCCAAACCACTAAATTCCCCTAATTTAGAAGAACATGACATATGCATGTGTTATTTTGTGTCAACAACATCTTAATGGTATATTGGTCAATATATAACCAACATTGGCTTCTAATTCCACTCTAGTCAAAATTTGACCTAATAATATGACATTTAGACTAGTTTGATTAATTTGTGCACCATTTTCCAAATAATTGCACTAAAAATGTTTAAGTCTTACTTAGGAAAATTAAAATAAATTATGAACCTAAGTAAGAATTCCATAGAAATTATTAAATATTTAATTTTGGAAAATTGTTTCTAATATTTGCATCATCATGTGACATCATTTTTTGAGGTGGCTCCATAGGCCATAAATGCAATAAATATCTGATTAAGCCATCCCATGCCTCATTAATGCTCCTTATTCCCAAATCATGATGAGGGTATTTATGGATTTTATTTACATTATTGTATTAATCCATGGTCACACATCTTCATCTTGACATGGACAGTCATGGTTGATCCAAGCCTATTTGAAAAATCTATAAATAGAAGGCCTGACACTCATAATTTTAAGCTATCTTGGTGTATAGTTATCTTACTCAAATGATTTTAAAATCTCTCATAGGCCAAATTTATAATGCACAAATGGTTTCAAATCTATTTTTCATATAGTGTTATTATTCCAAAATATTGAGTCAAGCTTCACAAGCCGAAGCCAATGATGCCAAGAGGAGGTGGAGATAGCCAAAGCTCCATTTATGAAGACCTTTGAAGCACAAACTAATCAAGAAAATGAAAAAATCATTTTAAATCAATCAAGGAAGGTGAGGAAAGTTTGTTATTTATTTAAATTATATTTGTGTCTTCATTTGGTTTATTCACCAAGCTCCTTCCTAATATCTAGGCTTAAGGTGTTATTTTATTAGTCTATTTTTTGGATTTGATTTCCTATACTAACATGATATTAATATCCCATTATTAGATTCTTATGTTCACAAATGGCATGTCAAGTGGGACCAAACACATCTCACATACTAAGGAGACCAAGATGCAACTCTAAAATCTTTGAATGAATGCTTAAAAATAGTTAGATTGGAGTTTTAGTTTTATTTTTACCATTTTTGTGTTCACTCGAGTTTACATAAAGACTAATAATGATCTTATATAACTGGTGATGGTCATGAACTAATTGGTGATAGTCAAGAACTAACTGATGGTAGTCATATATAACTAATCATGGTCATTATGTGCATCCCATAACCATTGATGGTCACTGTGCAGGGTAACAAGCTAATAAGCCCTCTTTAGGAGCTTGGTTTAGGGTCATATAGACTCCATTTTTGATGATTTTTTTAAATCCACATGTTTTATCCTAAATTTATAGAAAATTCTATCAATTTACCTTCAAATTTCATAGTTTTTAAACAAAATATTAAAATAAGAGCTTGAATCTTTTTAAAGTTTCTAATTATTATTTTTTGCCTTCATTAAATTGTGTTTTCTTTGTATAATCCTTACCTTGTAGGTTTTATTAAGATTTTTGATTACCATTAGCTAACATAATGTCTTTATATTTTTTGGTTTTGCCTTTAGGGTGACAGGTGGTTGATAATGGTCATAGTTGACTGACATCAATTTTCACGACTGATAATGGTTATCTTATAACTAACCAGTGATGGTTGCCTTGTGACAAGCTAGAAAGATTATTGAACAAATGATAATGAAATTGTATTTCACAATTCAAGTTGAAAGGAAGCAAAACATTACAATGTAAAGCCAAAATTAGACTATTTACTTCACCTACCAAGAAGTCCATTCATATTCCTATGAGATTCTTGAGCTACACATAAGAAGACAAAATAATAGAGAAACTACTCCTAGGAATTAGGAAATATTATCTATACTAGTATTACATCCCCTCTTAATCCATAGGGGTTGTTTCAAAACCAATCATTCCTCTAAACTTTTCAAAATTTTCTTATCCAAGCACCTTTGTTAGGATGTCTACTAGTTGTTCTACTATTGAGAAATGTTGTAACTTGTTTAGAGGCATGTTGAGACGCTTACAATATTTAATTTTGAACTTGATTAGAATGTCACCAATGTAATTTTGTTGAGTGATGAAGAAATAATTTGGTTTCTAAATTAATTCAATACCTAAATAGTAATGAAGACAACCCCAATCAATCATTTCAAAGCTTTTCATTAACTCTGATTTGAATTTTATAATGTATCATTCATTGTTCCCTATGATGATCAAATAATCAACATATACCACCATAAACACACTATTTTATCAACTATTTTGATGAAAAGAGCTGCATCTTCAAACTCAAAACATTTCAATTTCATGTTCATGAGGTGCTCAACCAATTTTTTGTACCATGCTCGAGGGGCTTGTTTCAAACCATACAGTGATTTTTCCAATTTGCACAACTTGTGCTCTTGTTCCTTTACTAAAAAACCATCATGTTGTGTCATGTACATAGTTTCCTTGAGGTCTCCATTCATAAATGCAATTTTGACATCTATTTGGTGAACTTTCCATCTATTGTGAATTTCTAGAGCCAACATGATCTGAATGGTATTCCATTTTTCTATAGGTAGAAAGGTTTCATTATAGTTAATTCCTTATTTTTTAGCATATCCCTTTATGACAAGCCTTACTTTGTGATTGTCAAGTGATCCATCTTCCTTGTATTTATTGTGATAGACCCACTTATAGCCAATTAGTTTTCAACCATATAGTGGATCAACCAAATTTAAAGTCCCATTTTTTACCAATGAATGATATCCACCTTTCATTTCTTTTCTTCAAGATTCAAATTTTCAACTTATTTAAAAGTTATTGGTTTTGAATCAAATGCAACATTGAGTTCCTCTTGAGAATCATCTAATATGAGTTTTCTAATCATGTCCTAAATTTCATCAATGGAATTGTCTGGTTGAGATGAGGTTACATGTCCACTTTGAGTGCTTATTTTCCAAAATTCATTAGGCCTCACATATTTTATTGTTTGAGTGTCCCACTTAGGCATTTTTTTATATGCTACAAGTGCTTTGGATTCATCTTCTAAAGTTCCTTCACTGTCTACCCTCTATTGTGATGGCCCATATTCAATATTTGATGAAGTTTCATTATCTCCTTTAGGAGGAGTTTCAAGATCATGTACGAGAGACCCCCACTCATTGTTTAAAACATTCAAATAGACATCAAACTTTGCATATTGGTCTAGTCAACTCAATTGCCAATCAATATTATCTTTGTCCTTTATAGTTTCACAAAAGATAACTTATCTTGTGATAAGAAACTTCTTCTCTTTCTCATCATATAGACTAAATTCCTTGGAGGAATTAGAATATACCAAATGGATGTATTTTTGATTACTGTGGTCCAATTTATTTCTCCTCTTTTGGAATCAATGTGTAATAAGTGGATACAAAAATTTGAAGATGTCGCATTAAAGGGAGGTGACTACATCATATCTCATATGGATTATTTGATTTAAGAGTTGTTGATGTGATATGTTGTGAATGTATACTACTATTTAGCTAATTTGACCCAAAATTGCAGATTTATCACTTTAAAATACAAAATTGCATGAACCATATTCATCACAGTTATGTTTTTTCTTTCAACTACTCTATTTTGTTGTGGAGTGTGAGGAAATGTGAGATGGTGTTTGATCTCATTATGATCAAGATAGGATTAAAACTTATTTGATGTGAATTCACCACCATTATCTATCTTGAGTGTCTCAATGTAAGCTTATGCTTCATTTTCAATCATTGATCAAAACTTCTTGAAAGTATCGAAGGCTTCTGATTTCTATCTCAAAAAGTATATCAATCTCATCTTGTTGCAGTGATCAATGAACATCATGAAGTACTTATGACCATCAATGGAGAGGATTGGAAGAGAACACAAGTTTAATTGAACAAGCTACAATTTTCTATTTACTTTCCACTGTGACTTTAGAAATTATTCTCTTGCATGTTTAGCCAAGATGCATGCTTCACACTTCTCATCTAATTTTGTGGGCAATGTAGACATGCCAACAACACCATTATTTTTCAATACATGAATGTTTTTATAGTGAGTGTGCCCAAATAAATCATGTCATAACATGTTTGGAGACATTTTATCTTCCACAAGATGAGCATAATTCCTTGAATTTGATGGTTCACCCTTTATTTTGAGTAGTTTCCCTTCCTCATTTCTAGTCAAGATGAATGCATTGTCACTTTTTCTCTTGATTATGACATCAAAATTATCTAATATAATGGAATGTCTTTATTGCCTTATGTGTACTAGGGATAAAAAGTTTTGTTTCAGTTGAGGAAGGTAGAGAACATTCTCAAGTTTGAAGTCTGAAAGTCCTAGACACTTGAGTTAAATTATACCTCTTCCTTGTGGTTGTAGACTTGATCTATATGTGAGGTATACTGAGCCACAAATTTATTCAATATACTAATTAAATAAGTCTTTTTGAAAATTCATATTTTGAGTGGAACTAGAATCAATAACCCAAACATCAAAACATGAAGAACTGATCAAGATATTTTTTGCTTCATCATATGTATTATAAATCACACATTCACTGGTGAATTGGGCTAATTTTGACTTTTTTGACTGATTTTTTGAATTTAACTCTTTATTTTTATGGTATTATTCAATTTTTTCCCATGGAGTTATGCATTCATGAGTCTCATGGCTACCTTTTCTATCACATCATTCACAATAGAGGTTTTGTTTATCATTCTATTTTTTATTTTGACCACCATGATTTTCATTTTTGCCATCTTTTCCCTTGTACTCATTTTTTTAATTATTATTGATTTAATTTTTGGAATACATAGCCTTGTTTGATGGTTTGGAATAATTTGTTTTGACATAACACACACTTTCACCTATTATGGTTTCTATTTTCCTTCCAAATACTTTTTCTCTTTTTGCCATCTTTTCAACCAACTAGTCAAATGTGAGAGTCTTAAACTGATTACTTGCTTACACAAACTCCCAATAGGTTAAATAGTTGGGAAGAAGGGATTTTATTAATGCAATCATGTATATGTTAATTTTGACACCTGTTTCTTCAACATCATGTTTGATAACATGTATCTCTGAAGCCAATCTCATCACATCACCATCTTTCAACTCTAGGTTAAACAATTTTAACTGTAAGTTAATGAATTCCAACTCTAAATGGGAGTTATATAGGTCTTTTAGTTTTTTATATGCTTCCCATGGTGTATTACACCCATGTATATGATGAAACACATCTTCACCCACTGATGCCCTCATCAAGGCCAAAGCCTTCTAGTTTTTTTTACTTCCATGCCTATATGTCCTTGGCATTCCCTATTGATTTAGATGGTTGTGTTGTCCCATCACAAATATCAAACCATTTATTGTTGAATATGAGTGTGTTCTCCACTTACTAAGACCATTCTAGCCAAGTGTCTTTGGTAGTCAAGATAGTGCTAATAAAGAATATGATAGAATGCATGGTTTTGAGTTTTGTTTGAGTTTTTGGAGTTTTTGAGTTTTTGTTTAACCCCAACTGGTTCCTTATCACTCCAAAATGGTCCCCTTTTCTATATATGTAAAGGTACTAAAAAGGATTCACTTTGTCATTGACATTGACTTAAAAATAAAACTCATACATCAATATACTTGGTTATTTTTTATTTCTAGATTTACGGTTTTTGTCATTAATGAATGGGTAAAAATATTAGCTCCCATTATTTCTCCTTAAATTTGTAAAAATTAGTTGTTGTTTTCCAATTTTTCATCGAGTATCTTGCCTCAAAGAATTAAAAAATTGCTCAAATTTTAAATGCCTTCAAATTTAAATATTTTCAAAATTTGAGAAAAGGACATTTAAAAATTGAAATTTGCTTTTTAAATAAAAAAGCATAAAAATATACCTCTTCTCTTCTTCAATTTTCCTTATGTAAAAACTTTTCCAATATTAAAAAAAAAAAAAAATAGCCTTATATGTAGAAATCCCATGGTCTAAGCAAATGACTTCCACATGGAAATAATTTTTATAGCTATCTTTATGGTCTTTAATGCCAAATAATGTCTTTATTGGATAGTCAGAGATTGAAAGATTTAATTACTTCTTTCAAATGAAATGCAACCAGAGCAATGTAAAATGCCTTTAATATGTAGTCTAATGCCACATAATATAATAGAATAATAAGAAACCTTGGTCTATTCCCACACAAGTCTTTTGATAATATTTCCAATCATAGCTCTATCTTTTAGGGTAGGTCTACAAAATACAATGATGGAAGATTTATCAATGACAAATTTATCATAGATTTATCACAACCAAAATACAAAACTCAATCAAATGCATTCTACATAGAGATAAGTGAAATGACTAAGTTCTAATCCCAGTAACCACACCATTATTCCAACTACAAGAGAGAAAATACAACATAATACAATGCCAAAATACAATGTAGGATAGGTCCACATAGTTTTGAGGGTGAATTTAATGCTGGCAGGGATTTTATTTTATTTTATTTCCAATATATGATTCCAACAAAAAAATGACCTCAAAAAATTAACCAATGAAATAGTTTATATGAAACCTATATCATGCTAATATAGACTAAAATGACTTCCTGCAGGTTGATTCGCAAGGATAGAAGCACACACAAAAATAAGTTATTGAGTAAGACCAAAGCTATGTAGGCCTTACAACTTAAATAAGAAGAGACAATGAAGTAATTCAAAATTTCTAGGCTCTAATACCAATGATAGGATAGAAATATTATTGAAGGAATGACAATGAAATTATATTTCATGATTCAAGTTGAAAGGAATCAAAACATTACAATTTAAAGCCAAAATTAGATTATTCACTTCACCTACCAAGAATGCCATTCATATTACTATGAGACTCTTGAGCTACACATAAGAAGACAAAATAAAAGAGAAACTACTCCTAGGAATTAGGAAATATTATCTACACTAATATTACACCTTGAAACTAGCGATGGTCACCTCTAACCACTTACGATCACTATGTGAATTAAATCTAAACCCGAGAGCTCTTTTTCAAACATCATTTGCTAAACAACAAAAGTGCTTCAAAGAAGGATGGTATAATATAACATTTTTAGGTTTGAGGGTTGATTTAAAGACCAATTTTCATGTTTTTTATTAATCACACATCAATTTGGGATTTAAAAAGAATTAGTCAAATTTTAAACATTTCAGATTGGGTCTAAAATGAACCTGATAACTCTTACACATTTGGACTCAAGTGCTTAAAATGAACTTGTTTATGTTTTTTACTTAGTTTGTGTTTATGCAATTTATTTTAAATTGGCTATAAACATTAATCCAAACATTTCAATTGGTGCATAAAAAAGAACCTAGTCAAGTCTAAACTTGTTTCAAACTTGCTCACATCATCTTTTGGGTATCTAAAAAGAACTTAGTTCATTTTTTATGGATTAGATGATTTTAAATGTTTTATTAAGTTTCAATCAAATCCAAGGGGCCAAAATTCACATCACATTTCATTTTGGTTCCTTAAAATGAACTTAACATCATTTAGTTTCATGGCTTTGAACACGTTCATTTTCATGCAAATTGTTTGTTGATTATTTGTTTAGCAAAAGGAATTTGTGCATGTATGATCTCCCCCATCCCCTATAGGGAACTTGTGGGATCAAAAGTGCCATTATCATTGAAAATTGTGCCTTAGTCCAAAGGTGTAAAAAGGATATTTTCAAGGCTCTCCCCAAAACTTGCAAGGTTTGGGTGATCTAGAAACAATCATAAAGCCTTTTTACTTAGTTTATATTTCATGAATTTTGTCTTATGAGGGGGATTTAATCACATCCCATAATTTATTTAAGGAAGCTTTGACTTGGGGTTTCATCTTCCAGCATTATCTTCAACCCCTCTCCATGGGGGGGTATATAAATTAAGATCCCCTCAGTTGGATGGTGGTTTGAGTGATTAAACCATATTCATTAGTACAAGCTAATCTTGGGACATATGATCGATATGGACGTCACACTACACTAAGCAAGTGATAGATGTAGTGGTTGTGAAAAGGACAATACCTTTTTACAATAATATAATCAATGTGATCTCAATTGACATACTACTTCTCTTGTGTGCGTACATAAAAGTGTGTACACATGGGACCAATATAGATGATTGAAAACCAATTAGCTTTAGTCAACCCTACTTTGACATAACCTTGATAGGATTTAGGTTAATTTAATTAGTTTTGTTTTGTCATTTTATTGATTAGTGTGTGTTAGAACTATTTTTTTTGTAGAAACGATGTCATGAACAAGTCATGTGTCCAACATCACTCTATTGTTTAAGGAGGCATTATTATATCCATTTGATGCCTTGATTTCAACTTAACAAACATTTTTGTTAAAATATTGAGTTATACACTTGATTGATATGGGTAACATTATGCTACCCAAATAATTCCAAGATTTTCACCTTAGAGTCTTTGAAACAAAACATTGATCACATCATTAGATCATGTTAACTCTATTATGCTGCTAAAATTATTTCAAAACTTGTTTGACTTGTACCAAAATCATTGTTTAAAACCATATCACATATGTCATTTAGACCTTGTTCATGCACCATCTTGTTGTCCAATCTTATCTAGCTTGTTTTGTCAAATATTAGTCTTCAATAATTGAGTCTTCAATTAACCTTATCAATTAAACATTGATGGATTTCTATTTAGGCATTGCTTTATAGGGGATGATACATAGATATTTTTATTTTAGGTTGCGTAACTTCAATTAATTGATTACCCATATTTGAAAATTATTATTTGTTTGTTATCAGAGCTTATCATCGTCATTGTTTGTGCCTTTATTTTGGAAACACAACCTTTTTTATAGGTGCCTTTTTCCTTATGGCTTATTCTAACTGATCATGTTCATGTTTGATTGTGTTTTGGGTTTATGTCAAAGTTATTCCTAACTTGTTAGATTAAATCAAATCACATCATGTCTTTGTTTAAACTATATATTTTGATTCCATTTTGCAAAAATTCCTAACACAAACTATTTTTAGCCTTGATTTTGATTCTATATTTGAACAAAAGACCTAGCAACTCTTTTCCCTTTCCTAGCTTATACCTTGTTTGGAACACTTTATCCTAGATTTTAAAATACTAGTTTTTATTCAGATGTTTAACCTTTTGTGTGTATGACATTTGATATTAGACTATTTTATGCTAAGTTTTAACACAAACCATTTTGGAGATATGGCTTCACTTTCAAACCATTTCGGAGATACATCTCCACCTTTAACCAAGTTAGATCAAGTTTGAACCCTTTGTCCTTTGGACATTGTTTTTTAGAGTTTGTAAAACTCTAAGTCTTTTTGTTTTAGATATTTCATCATTGATGTAGATATGTATAGCTACACTTATGGTGGAGTCATGTACAATACAAGTTATGATATAATGTCCACATAAAATGGCTTTGATTTTTATGGCTTTATTCAAGACCCCTTTGATGATAACATGGTTTGTGAGATGAATTTTTGTCCACCTTAAAAAAATCAAATTAGGGATCAAAGTCAAGACCTAAATTAGGAACTTATGGTTGGTGAGGAAGAATTGGGTACAAACCTCTATAATGATAATGTTGTTTGTGATATTAGATTTTTATCCACCTTACAATAATCAACCTAGGGAATAAAGTCAAGAACCAACTTACATTCCAAATTGAGACCCTTATTGAGATGATAGGGTTTATGAGGAAGACTTGGATACTTTGGATTGGGAAATAAATAACCCTATACAACACCAAAAACTTTTTACTCTAGGACTTCATCCTTTGGCTTGTGACAAAAACCAATCTCCACAACACCCATCTAAATCCTAACCAATCTAATCCCAGCCTCAACCAATCCAATCAAAGCCCCAAAAAATTCAATCCTAGCCTCAACCAATCTAATAAAATCCCCAACCATTCTAATCCAAACCCAAATAGAGCTGATCAATACCCCAACTGAGCTAACTAGTACCTCAACCAAATAATCATTTAAAAAAAAATCTATGTTTGAAACTAGTAGTTTACAACTGATTGTAAATCAAGACCAAAACAAAGAACCAATCCAAGATGTTTTTTTTGGACCCACCATTCATGATAAGTCACCCTATGATGAATCACCTTTTATTCCTAACCCAATTTTCAAGAGCCCCCCTTGACAATCCAGTCTCTAAGGAGTTGTATCTTGACCTTTGTCCCACCATTACAAAGTCTCACTTCGACAAACTAGTCTCTATAGAGCCCATTTTGCCATCACAAGCCATTATTTATCCAAAACCAAACATTAAAAAGGACATCATTGTAGTAACATCCACATCAGATGAAGAATAAAAAATAAAATAAGGTTTTATTTTTGAATCAACATCAAATTTAACATCAGAAGTAGAATCAACATTAGTCTCAACATCAGATTTAGAATCCCTTGAGTTAGAATCAGATTCAAAAATAAAATACATTCATGGTTGTTACAATATTGGTTATGCATGCCTTATAGATCAATTTTAATACATTTGTGATCCTTTTATAGTTTTTGAGGATGAATACATTAGATTTGACACAAGTTCTTCGAGTATCTTCTATGAGGATTGTATTGCCTTCCCTCATTCCATTACCATTCCACATGCCATTAGCATCAACCAACATAGCCATTACATCAATATCCCACCTCTCACAAGTGTTGATTGGGACCAAATTAATCCCACCTTGTTGAACTGCATCCATGGTGACATATCAGTTGAAGAACATCAAGGAGGCTTAGACCAAATACATGTAAAAGAAGAAAAATATCCTAGTGAAACCTTTTAAGAGGAGCTAGGGGATAATCAAAGTTAAAACTCAACATATTCTTATGAAATTTTTTTAAAGGTGTTAGAATATAATCAAAGTCAAAAGTTAACATTCCTTAGTGAAACCTTATCAGAGGTGCTATGGGATAATAAAGACAACTTCATTAGTAGAAACCTCTTCAAGGTGCCAATAGTTGAGCACATAAATTATTCAATGCTTGATGAAGACATTATCAAAGATGAAATCAAAATATCTTCCAATTTATAACATAATCATATGGTAGCTACTCTTAGGCCCCAAAAAAGAAATTGGTGGTCCTATCGAGAGCATATTTAGAAGTCTTTGGCCCCACCACATCCAAATATATGTCAAACCTAGAATCAAAAACATTGTGTGTGCCTAAAAATAATGATCTTCATTTATTTTAAAATAATTCCACATTCCATAATCCTCCACCATTCCATTTCCCAATCAATCGTATCATCCAACATTTATCCTTATTTACCATTTATGGTCACACTTTTCTTTATAGAGGCTACAAAGATACCTTGTCTCAAAAAAATCATTTGCATATAAATCACAACAACATAATTTGCATCTAAATCTATAACCGACTCTTGACAGAGAAACAATTTAGATGAGGTGTCACCTAAAAATTAACCTGATTAATTATTCTATTTGTATCATTTATTGATCAAGATGTGCATCTCCACTTTAGTAGGAATAAAAAAACCATATGTCATTTACCATACCTAGGCCAAACACATCCACAACCAACAACCATCATCAACCAAAGACATGTACCATGCCATTGTCACATATGCATTTGCCATTTTCACATATCCTTTTGTTGTTATCACATACCTAGCTAGTCATCTTACCACTTAGGGGAAACCCTCTTACCATATTATCAATATTCTTCTTTGCACATTCTATCATCCCTCCTATCATATTACCATCCTAACAACCTATTATTATCCTATCACTTATCCATCCTTCCAGTCTATTCTATCAACCAAAGCATGTTTTGATCTATCCTATCCTAGCCTGTTTAAACTTGGTTCATCCATTAGTTTCACATTTTTAGCACAAAGAATCAAATCAGTTTTAGTATTTTTTCATGCAATCTAGATAGAGGTAGTATTTTGGGGTAGTATGATATAAGTTTGAAAGTTACATCCTTCATTTATTTTTCTCTTCTAATCATATTTGTTTATGTGATCTTGATTATATCACATGTTGGGGCAAATCAGTGTTTCACCAATCTTTCTACCAATTACAACTACCTATGGGAAAATTAGTATCATTGATCTATGCCATTTTTTTATCATGCCTTGAAGTACCACCTTGCCATTTACCTTCTATGATTTTTTGTTTGAATTGGCTACTACACTAGTTATATTCCTCTGCTGTCAAGCAAAACTAAAGTCACTTGAGGTCTCCTCTTGGGACTATGTAGGAAATATTCAATACTTGTTGAGGTTAGCTTAGTCACCCATATTCCACCATGATCTCATTATTTTGTGAGCAACAATTCAAGTTTTACACACTCCCACCATTTTATGAGAAACCTAAGCCACACTCATTCCATTTTGTGAGTAACCTAATCCATGCTCTCACCATTTTGTGTGTAACCTAAGCAACACTCTTGAATTTTTATGATTTTGGACCATTTAGTGTCTCGTAATTCTTGATTGAGTTGAGATACTCCAAAATTCCAAAAGTAGTATAAAATCATGTCAGAAAACAAAAAACATTGACCACTTCTTTGCCTTAAGGAATCCTCACCAATCCATAAGCAAATCACTTGCCACTTAGTTTCCCCATCCTTTTTGGCCTTTTTTCCCCATGCTCTCACAATTTTACCAGACCATTCCTATTCTTATATCACATCCATCATGTTTATTTTTCATTAATTATCATTTTCTTCCCATTTCTTGGGAGAACTACATTTAGCTTGAAGTTTTGTTGGATATATCATCCATAGACTATGTAAGCAATGTCCACTTGTATAGTACATATGGAGACAAATCAAACACCACCTTCCTTTTCTTCTCTTCCCCTATTTTTTTGTTTATTAATATGTTGCCTATTTTCTAGGGGTAATGTTCATTATCTTGTTTGTGTTGTGTTATTTGTACTAACATTAAGACTAACTATTTTTTATTTCTTTGCTTGTTTGTTTGTTTATTATTTGTGTGCCTCTTTATCTACTTTCAAAACTATTTCCTTGATTTAATATATGTACATTCATTAGGTGATTCTTTACATACTATTCTTAAATATATCCATACTCATATGTCAACATTGTTATCATGGTCTTTCTCTTTGGTGCATTATTTTCCCTTGAATATTAGATCCTAGGTGTTAGTCCTTATTAATATTTTGGCCCAGTCCTCATTGTGTTTTATCATGATCCTACCATCATATGCTATAATAAAAAAAATTCAAAGTTATAAAGTCTACATATCAATGGCAACATCACCATCTCCTTGGCCTTAACATTAATAACATCCTGATCTAATCCCAATCATATCCCAAATAGAGTAATTAAACAATGAAATAATTTTAACCTTTGTTAGTTCAAATGAGCATCTTCCTACTAGTAGGTTGTCGCAATTCATCTTTATCCTTTGTATCAAGTTACCATCATCATGTTTTTGATCGTCATCCAATCAAACATGTTTGCCATAACTAGGGTCCCATGATTATAACCACTTATGGGCAAATCAATGTACATTGTCCCACCTACATTCTCAATGATTCTAACCACCTTTGGGCAAATCATTATGTTATCACCAAGAATTTACTCTATTTTCCCTAATAAGAGCATGTTTTTATCTTGTTTGTCTATTTTAACTAGGGCAACTCTATCTTCTCAATGATTATAACTACCTTTGGGAAAATCATTGTGTTATCATTCCATGTTGCCACTATCAATGTATAATGCTTATAACTACCTTTGAGAAAACAATTGTACATAATCCCACTTGCATTCTTGGTGATTTTTCCCAACTTTGAGCACATCATCATGTTTTCACCCCATTATTTTCATCCTTTTGGTCTAATCTTTTCCTCTTTCTGAGGGATCGATTATCAACCCCTTTGTCAACCATTCCTTTGAAGGGGCACATATAGTTCATCCATTGTCATTAAAATAATAATCATGTAGGAACTTTTCATTCTTTGAGACTATGTTACTGTGCCTATAGATTATAATGTCTTCCCAAATAGGTGCAACCTATAGACACCTAAAAGTTGTCATCATTAACCTCTGAACAAACTTCAAACCAATTTTTAGTAAATATCATAATTTAGCCTAAAAACACTAAAACATGATAAATAGTTTGAATTTGTCATATATAAGTGCCAATTTTGGATAAAGTTTCCCTAAATAGGGAAATGAATTTTATGATATTGTTAATTCTTCTTGAATCATTTCAAACTAAAATTCCAAAAATGTAATTTAGGTTGAAACTGAGATGTGAGGGCATCCAATTTCATAGTGATATACTAAAATTCACTATGAACTCCATTAATCTCTCTGTGCATCCTTGAAACATTAGCTTAGACTAAAACAAATTCATCATGCCTCACCAAGTTTTTTATATCCTTTTGAAGTTGAGAAATCACTAGATCTGAAGTTCTAGATTTCATGTCATCAATAGAAGGAGTCTTAGGAGTTTATGGTGCCCCTTTTCTTCCCCAAGTTGAAGGACCTACCATAAAAAAACCCTAGGAGGATTTTGACCTCAAAAAAAAAGTTTACCAAGAAATGGTACTGTTGTGATCACCTTATCAAGATGAATCTAATGATTACCTTTGTGTGCTAGAGTAAAATTTTTGGTACCAAAAAAGTGTACTGATAGAATATACCATTACAATCTTCTCACCGAGATGAATCCAATGAATATAAGTGTGCAAGGGGAAAAATATTTCTATAATTTTTTTTTAAATATATTTTTTTCAAAAAAGCATTTCGAGCAATACTATGCTGATGGAAAAAATTAATTCTTCCTAGATTGGAAGTTATGTTTTTTCACTTTCACTACTCCTAGAAGCCACGCCTTGCTAGATCCAAAAAAAATGCCATAGGAAACTTGCCCAAATCGAATCTATGATACCACTTGTAATGAAATTACTTATGTATTCACACATAATGATTTTATATTGCATAAAATAAGAAAATATGAAAGATTACACAATGATAATTGATAGCATAATAAAATACTGGATAATATAACAAAGCCACTTCGAGGAGACAACCTCCACAAAAATGCACTAATAGAAGAATACTTCACATGATGATTAAATACTAACCACTACCTCATATATATATTATACTTAACTAAGGTTATTTCATAGGTCAACCTATCTAAGAACATATAGAAATGTAACAAGTAAATAAAAGAGGTATGTAAGCCACAAGTTGGCCACACATATCCCTAGACACATCAATGGTTAAGGGAATAACAACTAAAGTATGTTAGATGAAGTCACTAGGGGTGAACCTTAGTTATTGGTGCATATATTTTAAAAGGATAAGAATCCTAGTCTAGATGGGTGGCCTATCGAGTTTTATTTGGGATTTTATGATGTTCTTAAGGAAGACCTACTGAGACTTATTAATGAATCTAGAGTAGATGGTTGGATTTCAATAGGCTTCAACTCTAATTTTACTACTTTGGTTACTAAGGTTGATAAATTGATGTATTTTGATCAATATAAACCCATATCTTTGTGTAATTTCATCTATAAAATCATCTCAAAATTCATTGATTTGATATTTTCAAGACTACTCAAAAAAACCATTTCTAAGAAGCAGTTTGGATTCCTATCAAGTAAGCATATACATGAGGCTATTTGGGTAGCTCAGGAGGGGATGCATACCATTAAAACTAATAATTTTTATTTTATGGTCATAAATTTGGACAAATCTAAATTATATGATATATTTATATGGTTGTATTTAAAATTGATGCTAAACCATTTGGGTTTCAATGTTCTTACCATAAATTAGATTATGAGTTCTATTTCTTAAGTCTATTTTGTTATCTTAGTTAATGGATCTACCTATATTTTTTCTAAACCATGCAAAGGTTTGTGGTAATTATTTCCTCTATCTCCCCTCTTATTCCTTATATTTGATGAAGGTTTAAGTAGAACTCTTCTAGAGGCTAAAAGAACTAGTTCATTCAAAGGCATAGTTATTGGGGACCATTATTTCCCTTTCACACATTTTATTTTTGGATGACATTATCATTTTTTGTGATGGTAATAAAAGGGATTCCCTAAAAATTAAATAGGTATTATACCTTTTTTGCATTACTAATGGCATGGTGGTAAATGTTCAAAAATCCATTGTTACTTTTTTTGGTATTATTGATGAAGAGATCAATTTTAATACAACTATTTACTTTTTAGAGGATTGATCCTAAGGTTGGGATGAAATATTTGGGATTATTTATATATATAAATTTGTATGTTATCAATTATTATAATTGGATTATTGATAAGGTGTACAAACATATTAATATGTGGCATAATCGATGTATTTCATAGGGAAGCAGGCTCATTATTGTCAAATCTATTCTTAAGGACACTCTAGTCTATTAGATTTCACTTGTTTATGTTCCAAAGGGAGTGTTAGAAAATATAAATAAAATTATTTTTATATTCTTGTGGATAGGGAGTAAGGAAAAAAGGGATTATCTTGACAAAATGGCAACAAATTACCATTCCAAAAGACCAAGGAGGATGGGGTCTTAAAAATATTCATTTGTTTAATAAGGCTATGAATGTAAAAAGTGTTTAGATATTTATTAGTGGTAAGGGAATATAGTGTCAAGTCATGCAAAAAAATTATATATATCCTGATACGATGGAAGATTGGATTAGGAATCCAAATAAAAAATGTCATAATGCTTCTATTATTTGGAAAGCAATGGTTTTAGCTTTCCCTTTAATATGATCCTAGCTTAGCTAGTGGATAAGGAATGGGTTAAGAGTGAGGATTGGTTTTTAATCATGGGTGGGTAGTGGTGATGGTTTTTAATTGCCTAAAATTCTAGTTGATAATATCTATAGGAAAGTTCTTTGCTTTCTTAATTAGGTCGCCCATGTTGAATCCTCTAGTATATTGAAGCAAGCTCTTAAATTAGTAGTGATGATTGGTTTAGAAGGTATATATGTCATATATTGGGAGAGGTTTACTATTATTTTAAACACTATCCATGTGAGGATAAAGGATGAGGAAGATGAACTCATCTAGAGGAAAAATTTTATGGGAGGGCATTATACTCCAAGGTCCGGTTATCATACTTTAATTATTGATGCAAGGGTTGAGAATCACATTTAGTGATAGAAGTCATTTTTAAGTTCAAATTTTATTTTAAATCTTGTATCTTTATGTGGTTTTATCTTAAAATTAAATTTATCACCTGAGATATTTTATAAAAAAGAAGCAAATAAGGACCTGGATAGTTTATTGTTTACGAAGACTAGGAGAAAACTATTGCACATTTACTTTTTTTTATCCTTTTACTAGTTGGGTTTGGAAGGGCATAGAAGTTTGTTTAGGTACAAGGTTGATTTGGAGTGGCAATACCATTGAAGAAGGCTTAAAAATGTGGAGTAATAATTTAGGTTTCAAATAATATAAATATCTACCTTTAATTTTAGCTTGGGGAATGTGGCCTGTGTGGAATACTTAGATTAATAAAAATAGATATATACCTTATATTCAATGTGTTATTTTATTTTTTTTACATTATTTAAGCATTTGGTCAAATGGGAAAGATTAAACTACCAAGATAGTTTAGATTGGAATAGACTCATAATAGTGATGCCTGGGCTTATTTTGATGGAACATGTCAAGGGAATCCATCATTATGTGGAGTTGGTGGTGTCTTATTTTTTATGATTTATATTGTGTTAGACTCAATGCTATTTTGGGCAGAAGCATGAATAATTATGCTGAAATTATGGTGTTAAAATTGATTTTAATGCTATCAGCTGAAAAAGGAGTTTTAAATCTTCAAATCTTTGGTGATTCCTTTATTGTTTTAACTAGATGAATGCGTTATTTTCAATGGAAAACTTTAACATACGTCCCATTTTTTGGGAGTTAAAAATACAACTTGATAAACAACATCTCTTTTCATCTTATTTTTTGAGAAAGAAATGTTGGAATGGATGGGCTCTTTAAAGAAGGATCACAATTAGACAGTGGCATATGGAACATAGAGGAGAGGGTGAATGGATATTATTTGAAGTCTTATCTCCCCTATTTTTATTAGTGACTATGTTTTGAGATACCTTAAATGGGCTTTTAGGCATAATTTTCTCTTTATGCCACTTTTTTGGGAGCTTTTAATGGTTTTGTGTGTGTTTATTTATTGGGATATTTTTGCTTTTATCCTTGTTGTTGTACCCTCTATTTTATTGTTTCCTTTTGGTTTTCCCATTTTGGAACTTGTTACTATGTGATTTTATGCATATATGGATTGTAATTTGTAATAATATAATAAATTATGATTTTTTATGGATAAAAAAATTATTGGTATTAGGTGTGATGAGACCATAATATTCCTCATTATAACATTATTTTTCCTTCCATAAGTTACCTATAAAGTGGATTTAAATCCAATATTTATAGCTTATATTTTATTTAAGGTGAAATAGAGGATATTTATCTTGTCTATTATTTGTAAATGTTTTTTTATCTACTTTGTTAACCATTATATTAAAAAATTGAAAAAATACTATATATGCATGCTATAATAGTCCATGAATGTAGACATCAGGTTTAAGAAACTAAATTGCTAAGTCAAGGACAATCTTGGATAAGCTTATAAGTATTACATAGCTCTAGAATTGTCGTTTGAGTTATCTCCTAAATTTATAAGTAGCTCTAGAGGTCACTAGCCTAGTTTTTAAAATCACTAGCTTGGCTCTGGAGGTCACTAGTCTGGCTCCAAAAGTCACCAGTCTAGCTATGAAGATGCAAAAAATCAGCTCCAAAGATCTAAAAATTTAGAAATATGAAACAAAAGAGATTCAGAGATGATTACCATCTTTTATTGGAAAATAATTTCTATGAAATCCATTTAAAATATTTCAAAAATAGATATTTACAAAAATAGTAAGATATTTATGTGTTCCCAAAATGTTAGGAATATCTTAGTCTTTTATTGTTTGATATATTAGTGGAAATGGGAAAATAAAATATTTTAATATTTTAATTGATTCTCTCCATTATTGTGTAATTAGTTGGAATAAAACCAAAGTTGATCACAATAGATTCTTTCCAACAAGCTATAAGATGATGGATTTATGAATATATTAATTCTCATTATTTTCTCCTTGAATAATGGGGATTAGTATAATTCTCTAAATATTGTATGCATCTATTTTTTAAATTTTTATCCTAGAATAAGAATTAATTTCAAACTAGTTTGTAGGTTGTTATAAAAGTTGAATAATTTGTATTATAAATACAACCTTCTCATTTATCATTGGAATGGCTATAAGATGTAACTCAAATATACTAGATTGATTGCAATAATTGGGTTGAATAAATAATTTAAGCATTTATAAAGTTTTATTTTATATTTTTTATAAAGGGAGAGAAAGGGACCACTCTACCTAAAGGAAAAGATTAGTTTATATTTATGTTTTCTAGATTACATTTATCTATGTTTTATTTTCATTTATGAATATTTGTTTTATATTTGGAGTATCATATAACCTAGAAACTAATTAGACCCATATACCAACAATGTTTTAGTTTCATTTAATGTAACATGTGTTTCAATTCCTATAATTTCAATTATGCAAGTGTGTTTCCCATTCTATAAAGAGTGATTGATTTATACAATTTAATTTTCTACAAGTGTGTTGTTAAGAAAATAAATATTACCTAAAATTATTTTGTGCCCTATTGCATATATCCTTCAGACACCAATCCTATATTGATGTGAATTAACTAAATAAAATTAATTAAATTCATAGGGTTGATGACACTCATCATTTTTGGTGTCATTTATAAGGACATTGGTGTTATTATGGAATTGTCAAAATTGGTCTCTTTATTAAGATTCCTATTGAAGTTTCCAAAGGGTTTGAGTCCATTTATTCACAAAAGAGAAAGGTCATTTAGGGTGAGAATAGATGGCCTTTTTTAGTTGAAGTAAGAGAAACATTTGATAGGAAGTCTGATAATATAAATTAGTTTAACTTTCATAAGATATTGTAGTAAATAGTTCATTTATGATTCTTCCTATTCATCTTTTTTCCCTTCTTCCTATTTTGTGATAAAATATCTAGAAAAAGTTTCCAAAGGAATTTCATTTATTCATAACTTGAAGTTTGTGAAACATGATAGAAATTATTCTATAAAATATTTATTAAGAAATATATAAATAGATTTTAAATGGAGACTTACCCCTTGCCCCCCAAAAAAATAATTTCTAAAAAATAAAAAGAGACTCACCCTATGTAGAAGATGTAATGGATAAAAAATGTTTTGAGGAAAATACAAAAATAAATGTTTATACAAGGAAATTGAGGGATACATAATTTTTTATGTTTACCAAGAAATGGCATCCCTCAAATCCTTTTTTTAGGAGATACAATGAATGATGCCTAAAATAAATCATGTCACAAAGAAAAAGATGAAACTAAAAACACATTAACTACTCTTGTTATAAAAATAGAAGAGGAGGTAGGTCTAAATATAAACATGTATAAATAAATAAATTATATTAAGTGTGGGAGAGAGGATGATGATGAAATATTTACACCTACACCTATAGCTATTTCTAAATTTTAAACTACAACCACTTTATATGAACTTGTTGATGAAAGTGGACTAAGAGCAATTTTGTCTTCATCTATTAGTGCAGAAAGGAAGATTGATGCATATGTTCATAATCCTAAAGAATATGAATAAGAAATTTCACTTATTGGCATGATGATCTAGCCTAAAATAGTTTATTCAATTTCAAAAAAAATTGATGTACCTATTGGTGAAGGAAAATATCATACAACAATGTGTTTTGAGAGATAACATGCAATGATTTATCCAATAATAACTCACACAATTAGTTAGGAGAATCAACATGAATAATCATTCCTATATTGGTGCCTTAACATATAAGTGAAAATCAATCTGCTCTTATGTTTTTGGGTAAGGAATGCCAATTTTACTAACTCCTATGCCTATATGAAAGGGATATCAAATTCCAATGACTGATATTATGTATGAGGAATGAGAATATACAAAACACCTACATATTTTAACATATTACATTAAATGAATTTTATTAATGGTAAGAATAAAAATAGCCATATATTCACTCCTACATTTGTTGGTAACAAATTTCAAGTTTTATCAACCTCTTTTACACATATTTTTAAATAAACTCAGCATGTAATAGTTTGTATTTCAAACAAGGAATAGAAACCTATAACATCCATTATCAAATATAACAAAATTGCTGCATACTATAAAAAAATTAACAAAAATTTAGTTTTTCAAAGATGGTTCTAAGATGGATAAAATGGGATATAATTAGTTAAATTATGAGGAATTTGATGGTTGTAGAAAGGGGAAATGGGGAACATTCCTAGGGCATTACATTGGGACCTTGCAATGGGAACTGCCTCTTAACCCTATTGGGGGTTACCTCCCCCAAACCCTAAATTTTGAATTCTAAAGACAAATAATAAATTATGGAATGAACTATGCTAAAAAATGTTGTTATTTTTATGAATTTTTCATCTAAAATTTTTAGATCACATATTATGTTTTCAGTAGTAGAGCAAGAGAATATAGTTGTATAATTATTAGGAGACATGATTTTTCATGAGTAATTAGAAAATAAATATTTGACCATTTGTTGGAAAAATAATTTTTAGTGTGATAACCATAAAGAGTCACATGGAAGTATGACATTTTTCATTACAAATCAAAGACACCAAGTGCTACCAGAAGGAAATCTAAGTATGAGTTTTTTATTCATTATATTAAATATAATTATGTTTCCATGTCTCATTATTGGATTTACATACCTAAACAATTGAGGTATGTTACTATTATTGGTATTGAATCATTTTTGTTGTCATTGAAATCAAATTCAAGATAAGATGTCATTAATGTCAAAGTCAGAGTTAAGGCCATGCATGATGAGATGGTATGTGACAAAGAAGTCTTTTGACAAGATAAAATTTTAAGGTGACCTTTTCTCTCTCCATTGAGAGAGAATTTGAAGAAAAATTGGTAATTATTCTAAGGTTTATGGCATGTAAAATTTAGGATCATGGTACAAGGTAAGCTCCTATTGTGTACTAAGTGTTTTGAGAAGTCTAGTCTGGTCCTGAGAGAAGGTGTTTGCATAAAGCCTAGTGAAGCTTGGTGATTTGTGTCAATAAAAGAATAAGAGAGTATAAAAATATGTGTAAACATTATCAAGATTAAAATAAACTTTAAAATGAGTTTCAAGGTCAATTTTTGAGGCTTAGTCCTTACTTGAGAAACCTAGTGAGAAGGCATAGGCTTGGTAGCATGATGAGTTAAGAAATATGAGACTTGTGTGAAGAAGGTTGGAAGTATGTGAGAATGGGATGAGTTAATTTGAAATTTTTATGAGGCATTTTGAGTATTTAAATATGTTTTAAGGTATGATCATGGTCTAATTATGATTGGAATTTAAAAGCCTAGTGTGTAAAGAGACCTAGTGTGGCCTAATGAGGGGTTAATTTCATTTCCCAAGGTTCCATATGTCTTGATATAATTTAAAGAGGTTATTAGAGGTTATTTTAAGTGTGTTAAAACAATTTGAGGTCATATTATAAAGTATAATTAAAGAAAATTGGTGTTGCAATCCTCTACATGCACAAAATGGGGTGTTATAGACCAGAGAAGAATTTTCTTATGCTCATTGGCATGTGCAACCTTTTCATGAGATCTTGATAAGTTAATGGAAGTTGGAGAAAGTTTATAGATTTAAATTCTTTGAATTAGTTATGAATTTGAGGGGAAATCCTTTATGAATGATTACTAAGAAGGGAAACCAATCAAAACCCTCCTAAAACCCTCATAATGACCTAATAAGAAAGATATGGTTATTTATTGATAAAAATTGTTTTTTTGATCTAATTTAATGTTTTTAACATGTAAATAAATATTCTAGGTTTCTATAGGTGGTTTTGGTTTGTCATAAGAGTGAGTAGAAGCTATAGGAAACCCCTTGTTTCTTAGAATTTTGATGTATCAAGAAGGGTTGAATAAATCAAAGCATGAAAATGGATGGAAGATGATGTGTGAGACTTTTATTTTGTGTCAATGTAAGTTTATGAAAAAACATTATACCTAAAATTTTCTAAACCGGTCATGAAAGTTAGCCTATCGTTAAAAGGGCCTAATGAGCAAGACAATGAGAAAACTAAGTAGTAGTGAGAAAAATATTAAGGATTGATTTAAAAAGATTAGGATGGATAAAAACTCATGGGTTAATTATTAAATGCCTATACCTCATATAAATTTTGTTTATAATTTTTGGTGATGTACATATAAAATTTGTTCTCAAAGTTATCTATCTAATACAATGAAGTATGTACAGGGTGAAGATGTGAGATTGGTCTGTACGACCAATATTGATATTAAAAAATATAATATATATTTTAAAATATTATATAAGTGTTATTAATTATAATTTATACTAATTTTAATATCATAAAAGTTTTCCCACAGGTGTTATAAGACTTGATCTTCTTGATTGTGTTTTTGATGCTATAGGCAATTTTCTGTGTATGAGTGAGAATGTTTTTCCTAAGTCTTTTTGCATAGTGTTGATTAATATAATGAATATTAAGTTATTATTTATGTATAATATGTTAATTTTTAAAAAAAATTATTCATAATAAACTCTTATGAGGGTGTGAAAATTCAAAGGCTTTTAACTGGGTTCTTAAGGCATGTGTGTAGTTCTAAGTGAGCATATGAAGTAGATCAATTAGAGGTATTTTTTGCTATTTTATGAATTATAATAAACATGATATTGAGTATTAGGTAATGGATATTATATAAATTTTATTATTTATTATGGTTATGTGTAAAATTTTAGTGTATGATTCAGATTTGCAAGATAGACTTTCTAGCAATAAGAAGGCCTAATGATGAGTAGACCTAATTGTGTGGTTCACGGAACGAAATGAGATAAATGGTGTTGGGTACATAATGTGAGGTTATAAATGGTATAATTAAAAAATTTATTAATTTTTCCATCTATTTTTTGAGCATCAATGTGTTCCAAGGAGGCCTAAGTGAAATGTGTGCATAGAGAAGGTCTAATTGCACTAGGTTGATATTAGGCCTGATGGTGTTTTTGGCCCTTAAGAGTAATGATCAACCTATTTAATGGTTTTTTCACTTATTAAATGTGTTTTTTTATATATTCAAAGTTTTATCCAAGTATGGTTTTGTTATTATATGACCAAGATGAGTAAGATCAAGAGTCAAGTATAAAGAGAAGGTTTAATAGGCCAAATTAGACTAGTTAGGATATTAAGAAAATAAATGAATGATATAGAGTTTTGGAAAAAAGGTAAAGGGATTAAAGATAATAAAATATGTGTGATTAAAATTTAATTAATATCTAACTATGTTTATATAGGTGATGATTAAGGTCATTTAACCTAATTTTGCCAAGGAAAAGGCTACTTGAGCAAGAAGGCCTAATAAGCTATTTGAGAGAGATAGAAGAGTGAGAAGAGAAAAATAAGGTGGTTATATTTATTCTAGTAAGAAATATGTGTAAAAATGTGATAAAATATTCAATTTATATGATTTGGTGATAATTTACCTAATGGGGTTGGTGTCTCCTTGCAAGTTGGTGCTTGTTAAAGGACTAGTTGAGTTGGTGTTTGACTAGTGAGGGGTTGGTGCTCCTTGTGGGGTTGGTGCCTCACTAAAATTTTGATTAATTGATTATATTAATATATTAAAATCAGTGGTTTTTATCTCCCAAGAGGTTTTTCCACATATATTATGTGTTCTTATGTTATTTCTTTTCATAGATGCTTGTGTATGCATCGATTGATGTATATATGTGAATGAATACTTCATGAATGTTAAGTGAAATTAAAGGATTATTTAAAAAAAAAATAAAAATCACCCCCACTCTTATTATCTATACTTATATAAATTTTAGTTAGATCAGGTCCTTTAAATGAGGTCTAATAGCCCAAAGGAGATCTTATGCAAGCAAAGATGGCTAGTCAAACACAAGGTGGTTTTTATACAAGGCTCCATTGTTTAATGGATTCAATTATGATTTTTATAGTTTTAAGATGATAAAATATCTGATGTCTCAATGTCATGATGTTTGTAAATTATTATTAGATGGATAAACTATACCCCATATTCCTCCTACGGATGTGCAGGCAATAAAGCTATTGACAATAATTTAAAAGTAATGAATAGTATTATGTATGGCCTATTAGAGGTAGAAATTATGAAGGTGATAAATTTTGTGCCTTATAAATAAATTTGGGATAATTTGAAGACTATTCATGAGGGATATTACAAATTCAAGTAGGCTAAGTTTTAAACCCATAAAAGATAAATTGAAAGCCTAAAAATGAATTAAGATGAGACCATTGTAGCCTACTTGTTGAGGGTTGATGAAGTGGTCAACATCATAAGAGGCCTAGGTGAAGAATTGAAAAAGTATACTATTATTCAAAAGGTTTTTAGATCTATAACTACCAAATTTTATTTGAAGGTATCTGTTGTTGAAGAGATGTAATATCTAGACAAGCTAGAGATGGATGGACTTCATGACACCATAACAACCTCTGAGACGAGGAAAAGTGAAGGAAGACCTAAAAAAAGGAATATACATTCAAGGTAGAAAATAATCTAAAGGATAATAAGACACAAGATAATAAATTCAAAGATAATGATGAATTTGATATTGATGATGATGAGTTGATTGTTATGTTTGTAAGAAAGCTGAAGACAGGATCAAGTAAATACAAGGGTAAGATGCCCTTTAAATGAATTAACTATGGAGATATTGGAGACTTTCATAACAAATTCCATTATAATCATAAGGAAAAGGATGATGAATAGAATGATGAAGGTCATGATTATTATAAAATGTCCTATAGGTTTGATAAGAGAAAGAAAATATTTAGAACGCATGATGATAAGAAGTTTTTTTAAGAAAAAAAGAAGTTTCTACACTAAAGAAGATTATAACTCATCTAATGAGAGTGAAAAAATTGATTATGAAAGTGACCATGAAGGTGATGGACCTAATGTTAATGAATTTCTCTTCATGGTTGAGGAATCAAGCTATTCAAATCAACAAGTGTCCATATAGATTGGAGGTGTTATTGGTGATTCAGATGAATAAGAAGATGAGGTAGACTTCGAAGTTGAGTTGATGAACACTCTAAAATAACTAAAGATGTTAAAAAATAATAATAGGGTAATGCTATTTCTCATCAAATAATATGAGGATAAAATCAACTTATTTTAAGATAGACTAAGCAACAACTCTAAGGAACAAGAGGAAATAGTCAAACAAGTGGAGACTCAACTTGAATTTATGACTACTAGTCTCAAGACCAAAGAAGAAGAATGTGAAAGGTACATAATTGAATTAGATCCCTTAAGAGCTGATTTAGATCAAACATCAAGTAACTTTAATTCCTTTGTGAGGTTTGAAAAGAGTACTAATGATCTAGACAACATTATGAGTATTCAAAATAATGTTAATGAAAAAATAGGCCTTGGTTTCAATAGAGACCAAAAGAAGAACAATAATGTGATAAATAAATTCAATTATCAATAAAATAATGAGGCTACTAGCAGAATGAATGCTAATATTATCAGGTAGCCTAATAGTATAAGGTAGGCTAACCCTTTTAATGGATATTTTTATTCATGTAACCTATATGGACATTGAATAAGGCATTATATAAGGCCCTCTAATAATGAATATACATATAACTATGAGGAAATTCATCAGTCAAGAGGTATGGGTCATGATGTGTTTCCATAAAAAATAATAGTGTGTTTCAACTATCAAAAGGTTAGTCATATTGCAAAATACTGTAGTCATGGTTTCTCAAGACAAAACAAGAAAGTTGAGGCTCCTAGAGTATAAAAATAAGACAAGATAATGAGTGGAAACCCAAGGTAGCCAACATTGATGACCAATCTACAAGTCCAAATAGACTATTTTCCATGGTGGAGCATGATCAATATGTAAAGGAAATCCAAGAATTCTCTCTATTAGCTTAGATTATTGATGAATGAGTCAAGATCAATAGACCAAGTTAGATTATTGTTCAAGTGAAGATTGAAGAGGTCAAGCAAAAAGGATTATTCAAGTCTAAGATAATAATGAAGGAAGATCAGTCTAGAAAAGATATGGAAATCTAGGAATATCATAAGTTTATGTTGTTTCGAGTTCCCTAGAGTAGAAGTGACTCCATTAGGCTTTATGGAAGCACTCAGTTAGTAAGTAATAAACATGAAGGATGTTTGGTCTTAGTGGGAATTTGGTATTAGCATTCAAATTTAAGGTTCAATCAAAAGTATGATGCAGGCATGATCATAAGATATTGGTCACAAAGAATCTGTAAGATGACTTGATCAAACCAAGTCATATTTTTGATAATGTCTAAATTTTTTCATGGAAACAAGGGGAGCTATTCATGCTCCAAGAGTAGGTATGTAAGCCTAATTTATCTTAAGTTTGTTTGAAGAGAAAAAGTGTGTTAATTCAAGTCCAAGGATTAGATAGTTTCTAATAAGATGATCCTTTGTAATTAATATCAAATGGGGAGAATGTTCTTGTTTGGGAGAAAGGTCAATATTGAAGAAGATCTAGCTTGGGGAGTTATGAATGATCAATTTTATAAATGTTTTCATCAATGACAAATGGGTACATTATTGAGGTATTTTTTATTATTGGTATTGAAGCATTTTTATTATCATTAATTTCAAATTCAAGTCATTTATGTAAAAATCAAGATAAGATGTCATTAATTTTAAACTCAGAGTTGAGGCCATGCTTAGTGAGATGATATGTGACAAAGAAGTCTTTTGACAAGAGAAAATTTGAAGGCAAAATTTTGTCTTTTATTGAGAGATAATTTTAAGGCAACTTATTAATTATTATAAGGTTTATGGTATATGAAAGTTAGGATCATGGTACAGGGTAAGCTATTGTTATGTACCAGGTGTTTTGATAAGCGTAGTCTAGTCCTAAGAGAAGGTATATGCATAAATAATAGTGAAGCTTCATGATTTGTTTTATTATAAGTATACAATATTATAAAAATATATGTAAACATGATAAATATGCAAATAATATTTTTAATGAGTTTGAAGGTCAATTTTTTAGGCTTAATCATTACTTCAAAGACCTAGTGAGAAAGCATAGGCCTAATAACATGATGAGTTGAGCAATATGAGACTTGTGTGGAGAAGGTTGGTGGTATTTGAGAATTGTGTGAGTTAATTTAACATTTGGATGATTTATTGTGAGTATTGAAAGAGGTTTTAAGGTGTGATCATGGTCTAATTATGACTGACAGTTCAAGGCTTAGTGTGTAAAGAGACCTAGTGTGGCTTAATGAGGGGTCAAGTTCATTTTACAAGGTGAAAAATATATTGAGAGTATTTATAGAGGTGTGAGATTTTTAAGTGTGTTTAAAAAGTTTGAGGTCATATCCTAAAGGTTAAATCATGAAAATTGGTGTTGAGATCCTCTATGTGCAAAGAATGGGGTATTGCAGATCCAAGAAGGATTTTCTTATGCTCATTTGCACATGTAAAATTTTTATGAGATAATGAATATTTCATGGAATTTGGGTAATTTTCATATCTTTAATTTCCTAGAATTATTTTTGGAGTTGAGGGGCAATCCTTTATGAATGATTGCTAAGAAGGAAAACTATTCAAAACCCTCCTAAAAACCTCATAATGACCTGATAGGAAAGATCTAGTTGGTTATGGATAAAAATGGTTTTTATGACATAATTTTATGTTTTTAACATGTAAATTACTCTTCCAAATTTATCGAAGTGGTTTTTTTTTTCATAAGAGTGAGTATAAGCTATAGGAAACCCCTTGTTTCTAAGAATTTTATTATAGCAGGTAGGGTTGTCCAAGTCAAAGCATTGAAATGGATAGAGGATGATGTGTGAGAATTTTATTTTTTTACCTTGTAAGTTTTGTATTATTTTATATACCTAAAATTTTATAAAATTTTTATGAAATTTGGCCTATCACTAAAAGGGCCTAATGAGCAAGAGAGTGAGAAAACTATGTAGTAGTGAGAAAGAGATTAGGGATTGATGGTAGAGGATTAGGGATGGATCCAAATGCATGGGTTTTTTTTTTCAATAATTATACCTTATATCCCATTTTTTTATAAGTTTTTTTTATGCAAACAAACATTTTAAAAGTTGTTCTCAAAGTGATCTGTCTAACACAGTGAAGTTTGTGTAGGGTGAAGATATTAGATTGGTATGTGAGACCATTATTGATATTAAAATTTTAATATATTTTCCAAGATTATATAATGATGATAAATGATAATTTATTATCATTTTAATATCATCTAAGTTTTCTCATATGTGTTCTAAGAGTTGATCTCCTTGACTATGTTTTTGATGATATAGGCAATTTTCTGTGTATGAATGAGAATGTTATTCATGAGTATTTTTGCATAGTGTTGATGAATCATACACATATTAAATTATTATTGAGGTATAATAGGTTAATTTTAAAACATTTTTATGCATAAAAAACTCCTATGAAGGTGTGAAAATTCAAAGGGTTTTGACTGGGTTCTTAAGGCCTATGTGCAGTTCTAAGTGAGCATATGAAGTTGATTAGTTAGAGGTCTTTTTCCATATTTGATAAATTATAATAAAAATAATTTTAAACTTGAGGTAATGGATATTATATAAATGTTATTTTTTAGTATTTTTATGTGTAAAAGTTGAGTGTATGATTTATATTTGCAAGACAAACTTTCAGGCAATAAGAAGGCCTAATGGCGAGTAGACCTAATTATGTGGTTCAAAGAATGAAATGAGATAAATTATGTTGAAAATATAAGGTAATATTAGAATTGGTATAATTGAATCTTTTATGAATTTTTTATTCTATTTTTTTATGCTCAAGGTTTTCCAAGGAGGTCTAAGTGAAACGTGTGCTTAGAGAAGGCCTAATTGCATTTAATCTCTATTAGGCCTAATGGTGTTTTTGGACCTTAAGGGTAATGATCAACCTATGTAATGGTTTTTTCAATTATGAAACATGTTTTTTGATATATTCAAAGGGTGATAAATGTATGGTGAGTTTCTTTTTTGACCAAGATGAGTAAGAACAAGTGTCAAGTATAAAGAGAAGGTCTAATAGGCCAAATTAGACTAGTTAGGATATTGAGAAAATAAATGAATGATATATAGTTTTGGAAACTAGGTAAAGGGATTAAATATAATAAAATATGTGTGATGAATATTAAATGAATATATAACTATGTTTTTATAGGTGATGATCAAGGTCATTTGACCTAATTTTGCCAAGGAAAGGGCTATTTGAGCAAGAAAGCCTACTTGGTTGTTTGAGAGAGATAGAAGAGTAAAAAGAGAAAAATAAGGTTTTCATATTTAGTTGAGTAAGAAATAGGTGTCTATAGGTGATAAGATATTTAATGTAGATAAGTTGGTGCTGAGTTACCTAAAGGGGTTGGTGCCTCCTTGCAAGTTGGTGCTTGATAAAGCACTAATTGAGTTGGTGTTTGATTAGTGAAGGGTTGGTGATATTTGTGGTGTTAATGCCTCACTAAAATTTTTATTAATTGCTTATAAGGCTATATTCCAAGATGTGCATTAGTGGGTTTTATACCTCAAGAGGGTTTCCCACATATACCTTGTGTTCTTATGTTGTTTTCTTTCATAGATGCTTATGTATGTATTGGTTGATGTATGTGTGTGAATGAATGCTTCATGGATGTTAAGTAAAATTGAAGGATTGTTTCAGTAAAACTGATTCACCCCCCTCTCAATATTTATACTTAAAAAATCAACATTGTTCAAATCATTTATAGTAGCCACTTGTTCAATTTATGAAATATCAAAGTCATTCATGAAAACCACCACCCCATTGTTAAACAAAATAAAAGTTTTTGGTTTTAACCAACACCCACATTCCATAGTTGGTTGTGGGATTCTAAAAAAAACTAACCCAACCTTCCCCTATAGAATCTATCAACTAAAGTTATTTATACACATAACCTTAGTAATATGTTAGCTTAATCAGTGTATAATAATGAAATGATAATTTTTTCACTATTGGAATAAAATCCATCCATATTTAGGGATTGCATATACCACACCCACAACCAACCATACCAATAAAATTCATCCAATATATTTCTTTAGGCCATCCATTTCCAAATAAATAAATCCATCCCCAAACCATATCCTTTTATTAAAAAGTTTGTATCATTATTTTTTAATTTTTTCTTTTCATGCATGTCTGAAACAACAAACTTTAGTAAATATTTGAAATTATGCAAGCAAGACATTAGATATAATGTTTACAAACAACCCATGTTCTTGGATATATTATTAACCTTTTTTTATAAATATTTATGTGAACTAACATCTGATGATTAAGTGTAGTCTATAGGTATTATTGATCATATATTTTCAATCTTTGGTTTACTAAATAAACTTGGTTACATCATAGTCTTCCTAATATTTTGATTTGTTATCAAAATCACAAATCAAATTAAGTAAGAGTACATTCTAATTTAATCTTGGACAATAAAGATTGCTTATGAAGGTGGTGTTGAGCATAAAATTTCAATTTTATTTCAAAGAGTTATTTTACCATGAACTTTGTAAGAACATGGATGATGTATTAAGTTCCAAAAACTATAAAGATCTAAAATTATAGTTATTCTCACTATATTTTTTTGACAAAGTATTCTAAAGATATTATTGAGATCAATCAAACGTGTGATTGAGGAAATGTAAATTAATCATTTTAGTGATGTTGGAGTTTATAAAAAATATTTTAAAATTTCATATAATAATTAGAGAATCAATTTCATATCACCTCAAGATAACTATCAATCTAAATATTCTATAGCATAATGGAAGACTTTTCCTCATGCATTTACACAGGTTGAAATTTGGCAAAGCTAGCTCATAAAAGGATTAATTCATGAGTAAAATAAAAAAATTAGTTTATTTTGATATTTTAAAGGATATGGAACAATCACTTCATAATTTTTCATTACGTTATCATTTCCTAAAAATTAAAAAAAATCAAAAAATAAAACCTTCAAGCATTATTGGTGGTCATGGTTAGAAAACTAGCTTTCTAGTTGACCATGTATTGGATAAAGAGCCTTGACCATAAAAATAACATGGTGGTTGATCAAGAGGAAACACATTAAAAAAAATAAATAGGGTAAGTTTTGAAAACCATCAAATGGTTGCTTTTCCCCATAATAATAAAGTTATACCTAATTGCAACAACACCAAAAATTTTACCTAGTTGGCTAACTTTTCTGATCTATTCCAACATCTTTTAAAATGTTGGCAATAGAGAAGCAATGAAAAATGATTGTGTGGAAAAGGTAATTATTTTGATATTTTTATTTTAAAATATTTTTAATTTTTATTATTACAAATAGTTCTAATTTAAAAGTTTCCTAAAGAAGAAAAACAAACTTTGTATGTCCCAGTTGATACCTAAGTGAAGAATAATGTGTAACTCTTTGAAATTAATAAAAGAGGGTTTATATGTTAAAAATTAAAGATTAGGAACATATAATCCTTGAATAAAATATAGTATTTTTACTGAAAAATGAATATTCCAAGCTGATTTAACTAAAATGTTTATACAATTTTCATTTATTCCTCACTTGTAAAAGAAAGATACTTAGATAATTTGATTACTTTTGTTGATGATTTCAAAAGAATATTTCTTAATTTTTTTTTGATTATACATAGCCTAAAATAAAATAAATAAATAAAACTATAAATATTATCTAAAAAGAGAGAGCTAATATACCCAATCACATTAAGGTGGGCTTGAAAAGACCAAAGTCATTGTCCAAATAATGACATAATTCAAAAAAGATTGATTGGATAGATTTTCAAAGAATATGATTTGAGCACAATAATTAAAAACATAACTCTAAAACAATAACCATAAGTATCATCATGCATAAGGACATGCATGAACTTAATTGTGGGAGATATGATGAGGCCATGATATGCCTCATTATAGACTATTTTTCCTTCTATAAGTTGCCTACAAAGCAGATTTAAATGTAATATTTTGAACTTATAGTTTATTTAAAGTGAAATAGAGAATATTTATCTTTTATATTCTTTAGAAATATTTTTTATCTACTTTAACTATCTATAGAAAATATACACAAATCTTGAATATGTAGGCCATAATAGTCCATGAATGCAGACATAAGGTTTTGAGCACCCAAAGTGACAAGGAAGGGACAATATTGGAGAATATTATAATTATTACAAAGATCTATAAGTCCCATTTTATTTATCTCTTGAGTTCCTTATCAATTCCATAGGTCACTATCCTAGCTCCGAATGCCACTAGCCTAACTTTGGAGGTCACTAGTCTGGCTCTTGAAGTCACAATCTAGATTTGAAGATACATAGGATAAGCTCTATAGATCTATACATGTATAAATATGAAATTTAAGAGATACAAAAATGATTACCATATATTATTGGAAAAAAAATTCTATGAAATTTATTTACAATATTTCCAAAAATAAATATTTTTAGAAATAGTAAGATATTTATAGTGTTTCCAAAACGCTAGGAATGTCTTCGTCTTTAGTTTTTTGAGATATTAATGGGGAAAAAATCAAATATGTTAATATTTCAATTGATTCTCTCTAGTGGAATATAAGTTTTTGGAATAAAATCAAAGTTGATCACACTATATTCTTTCTAACAAGCTAGAAGGTAGTGGATTTGTGAATCTATCACTCCCCACTATTTTCTCATTGAATAATGGGGATTAGTATAATTATTGAAATATTATATGCATATAATTTTTTATATTGTTATCCTAGAATAATAATCAGTTAAAAATTAATTTTTAGGTTGTTAGGAAAGTTTTTGAAGAATTTGTATTATAAATATGACCTTCTTATTTATCATTAAAATGACCAGATGTAACTCAAATATACAAGATTGATTGTAATAATTGGATTGAATAAATAATTTGATCATTTCAAAAGTTTTATGTTTTTTCCTTTATATAAAGGGAGATCAAAGGCCACTCAACATGAGGGAAAAGTTTAATTTGTATTTATGTTTTATAGATTAGATTTATCTATGTTTTATTTTCATTTTTGAATATTTGTTTTATGTTTAGAATATCATATAAATTGCATATTAATTGGATCCATAGACCAACATTTGTTTAGTTTCCTTTTATGCAATATGTGTTTCAATTCCTAAAATTTTAATTATGCAAGTGTGTTTCCTATTTGTAAAGAGTGTTTAATTTATGCAATTTAAATTTTTGCAAGTATGTTTGATTCATGCAAGTGTGTTGTTAAGAAAATAACTATTACTTGAAATTATTTTTTCCCTATTACATAGAGCCTTTGAACGCCAACCCTAGATTGATATAACTTAACTAAATAAAGTTAATTATATTGAGAGGATCAATGAAACTCATCAAGGTGTAGGCTAGGAAATCAGTTATGGGGTTCTTGGTGGAAGTGAAGTGGGATTGTTTGAAATTAATGTCAATTGTTGTTGTAGGTGAGGTTGTGTAATTTGTTTCAAGTAATTGTTTTTGTTTAACCAAGGTTTATTCCCTCACCATGACTGATACCATTGGCTAAAGGGTGAGTTCCATTGATAGTTCTAATTTTTTTGTTATCATGGATGTTGAAATTTTGACTTGTTGGTTTGGGTTTGATAATTTTTCTAATTAAAAATGTTATTTTGAGGTTGTGGTTTGGATGGTTTATTCCAAGGGATATATGCATACAAATTAGGAGGAGTAGAAAACTATAAATTAAAATATGGAGAACTCGATGATATACCTAAATTTTGTGTCCTTTGTGACCATGGTTTTCATTAGGCTACATAAAATATATACTCTCTATATCCTCCAATGGCATGAATTTTCAATGCATAAATATATTCTTATATTATGCTAATTAGTTTTACATGGGTAATATGGCATTTATAATTAACTTCATTTTTATGGTAGTCTAAACAATATATAGTCAAGGCTTGTTTAATTTAATCTCATTTCATCTATATGTGTAATGTATCTAGCTATATATCCAAGTGATTAATGATGTCCTACTTCACTACTTTTGGAAAATTAATGACTTCTATCCTTGATAATCCATTGGTGTATTTTGATGATGATAGTGATGAAGTTCTATTGTTACGAGTTTTACTCATCATTGATCTTGAGTAACTTTTCATAAAAGAGTGATGTTTTTGAATGAAAACCTTGAGACATATCCACTACTCATTAGATCCAATGCTTTAATACATTAATACCTAATTAATTTCAATAATACCAATTTTATAGATTCATGATCTAATGCAATTTGTTTAGATTTGTTCAAACTGAACATGAATCTCTCTCAGTAATCTTGTAATAGTTCATCTTCATTTTATGACATCCAAAATATATCATTCCTTTTATAGTCCCTTCCTTTACAATATTAATGGTATTTTAAGAGAAAAAATCCCTTCACCTCTTATCAAGTGGAGAGTTTATCTCTCCCCAATGCCATAAACCATCTGAGGGATACATTCTTAAGAGTGGTTGGAATTTTTTTTAGTTTTTGAGCATCTTGAATTTAGTTGTAACTACAACATAGGACATCAAGATTAAAGAGAAACTTATCAATATATTCATTAGTCATTCCTCTAATGCTAGGAAAAGTAGAAAAGGATATTTTTCATGGTTGCATTACCTATAGGAGCATTGATAGGAAACTTGAAAATTGTGGCCTTAGAGTTTTCTTTATGATTATCTCCCATAACTTTTTGGACTAATTCTAAACTAGAGATTTCTACCACATAATTTAAAAATCCTTTGTCAAATTTTATGCATGGTACA
This sequence comes from Torreya grandis, assembly GCA_037957365.1. NCBI lineage: Eukaryota > Viridiplantae > Streptophyta > Pinopsida > Cupressales > Taxaceae > Torreya > Torreya grandis. The sequence goes on along the minus strand of JARHVA010003949.1, from coordinate 1,716,329 downwards.
TACTGAATAGTGGTTTTAATCTTCATAAAAGGAAAGGAAAGTCTATTGACTAGGGGTGACGGAGTGGGAATTTTTATAAATTATTTTAGAAGTTTGACAAAGACATATTGTTAAGGTAAGTTAGTGGATTCAGTAAGATCTACAATTTTATTTGGAGATAGAAGTTATTAGATTTTTATTATAGAAAATTAGGATTTCTAGTCATGGACCTAGTCATACACTTACCTATCTGTCCATGTTAGATCTAGGCTTTTTCTAGAGAGGCACAGGCCCTAACTATTCTTATGGCACTCCACAATTAGCACTTAGCTATGCTATCATCAATATACATAAAGTGCAAGCCTTATGTTCTCACCTGAATCATATAAAATAATGGACCGAGGTCTATGTTAGGCTAGTTGTGCCATGAGACAACTCTATTCTTCAAGGGCTTAGGTTAGCACAATGATGGTTATGCATTCATGGGAAAAATCCTTGGGTTTCATAAGCTAAAAGGCATTTAGGCACTTGAGTTACACTGGATATCTGGTTAAGGGACATAGGCATAGACTTTCACTCAGGTGTAGGTATCAATTTAGGGTACAAGGTCTTAACCATACTTAATGCATTTCCTATTAAAAGTGTAAGATTCATTACTAGTTACATGACCATCATGAATGAGTTAGGTTATAACCTCATTAGAGATCAAAATACATTCAAAAGACTTAAACAATTTTATCCATAAAACATTCATGCAAAAAATTATTCATTAAATAAGTTAAACAAAAATACAAATACATCAATAGAATTGAACATAAGTTTGACTCAAGCTACTACAGACTTAGAGGCTCATAGGTGAGCTTGGGAATTACAAAGGAGAGCTTCAAAAGCATCCCAAACTACTTTTATCTTCTAATGGCAATTATCCATCATTAATTCACTAGAGCTTCACTACTTAGTTTTTCTCCTTTCTTCATCTAAACTTGGCTTACTTTTATAGGATTATGAGCATCCTATGATCATGGGGAATGGACTATGCCAACTATTGAATTGTAATTAGAGGTACACATCCTCTTTCCTCTACTACACTTTGTATTTAATGTGTAATCATTGTCTTATGCACCTATTTCTTAAATTTGTTTGATTCAAAAGGAGTCACTTATCTTTTATGTCCTATCACTATCCTGTGCACTCACTTCTTGATGTTGATTGGAATTTTTATCCACCAACAAGTTAGCACTACTAAAAGACAAAATAAGAATCATCTATATGATTGCCTCATCCATAGGTTTTTTTTGAGTTGGAATAGATCCACTACTTAGCTCAAAAAGGGCCCCAACATTACCCTATATAAAAATGTTAATCCACCTATAGACACCAAAATTACATCACACACATGCATAACTCCCTGTGTCAAAACCCCCTCTATCCCATTTTAATAATTAGCCTTCCTAACCCATGTTTTCACCCCTTACACATTTAATTAAGTTAATTAAAAACTACTTATGCCACCTTACCTGGCCATCTTATCCTAATACTAATTCTTACCCTCTGAGTCACCTCAATACTTAGTCTCCTAATCCTAACTACGCATGACTTATTCTCACCCTAACATAAATTACTAACTAAATACATTCTTCTTAACCTTAAATTTATATCATTCTCTAACAGATACCACACTTGGCAGGAAAAGGAACAAAAAATAGGTTAAAAATAGCCCTTTTACCTATTCTCATGCCACCAGCATCAATCAACCCTCAATTGATGTCGACAGGATCATCGACATCAATTACTTAAGCCAAATTCAAAGCTAATATTCAAGTCATTAGAAATTGAAAAAATCAATCATTCACATATAGGCTTTGAAATTTGACTTTCTACATCCAAGCTTACTATTACTCTACACAAATCGGTCTAGATTAGGAATTGATATACTGCATAGAGATTGGATTATTTTGAACAGGTAGCACACATTGATGTTTTTTATTCAAATATTGCTTCAAACACACCTCATCAGAGCCATCTATTTGGTACTCATGGTTCATGCATTTCATCAGCTATGTATATATTTGTGTTTTATAATTCCTTTAAATAGTCATTTTATAATTACTTTACATTATATTATTTATCATTTTATGAACGTCTCAACTCTCCTTATGAAGGAGTTTTAAAACTTCTTCACCTATTTCCCTCTAATTCAAACATACCAACCCTTTGTCTATACCCACCTAAGTCTTACCCACTCCCTTACAAATCTTCCCAACCTCACAAGCCTGACCAACATCTACCTTCCAGCTCAAAAATGTCTCTTGTAACCTCCCTGAGAACCTACTGCCCCTATCGGCATTGGTCACATAACTGACATCAATCATATATCCTTACTGATATCAGTAGCCTAATTGATTTCAATGCTTGTGTATTTCCACTAACTTCTCTAAGCCTACCTAAACAACCTCCAAAAACACCAATAACTCACATTACCTACATTGTATCACTCTCTATTGCACTCAGACTGTAAGAACAATATGAGCATCTCTCTCTTAATCTCTTTTTCATTTTTTTATTAATTACCATTTTGTTTCAAAAAGTGGACTATCATCCCTAAGGAAGTTTGACACTTCCAAGAACAAGCACATAGCTTGGCAACCCACTCATATATTTACTAACAAATATTTTTGGTGGTAGTTTTTTCTTATTCATAAGTAGTCCTCCCTAGCCAAAGAGGAGTGATCAACACCATATAGATATGACACCTAACTAATATGGATTCTCTTTAATCTCTAATCCCTACCCTTCATCTGTGTTTCTCCTTAAACATCAAATAGATTCAAAATTTAGTGAAACATTTTTGGCATGCCTGATGGGACCCTGGAGTTTTCATTGGGTTCATTGCTTGTTTTAAGCATTCATATAGGTTAATTATAGTGAAAATTTCATTCCTTAAACTCTCTCCCTCACTTTTTCCTCAAAACAAATTATTCAACATTTTATTTTCTATCTAAAGGCAATAAACTAAAATTTCTTCTTCCTTGCCACTCTTCTCTTTCTTTTACCTCTAAAAGAAACTTATCATTTTTATTGCAAGTTAAAAATCATCTCTTATTTATCTCTTTCTTTCATGCACATTGGGATAGTGAAATTCATTCTCTTCTCCTATTTCATCATTATTTTCATTTGAATCAAAACACTTCAAATTTGGGTTTAAAACTCACTGCATTTCATTATTTGCTTGTTGTATATTAGCTCACCTAATTAATTACAAGAACTATGAATGAATCGTAGTACACCAATGTTACACTACTAGATCACACTCATAAAAGCAAACATCTAAAATCACCTAAGACAAGGCCCATTAAGATTTCATCACCTGGTAGATCACCTTACCCTACTTGGCTATCCTACTTGGATTTCACCACCAAGGGGAGAACCCACTCCATTCTCTAATAGAGTATAAACTCTAGATAGAAGGTATATTTTGGCTAAGTAGCCTAACTTGGCTTTAGGTCTATGAAGTATGGGGAGAAATCTCCTATAATAGTCCATGTACCTAGTCTAAGATAGATTTCCTCTTGAGCACCAAAACTAATCTAAAACTAGCTCTAGATTACTTTCTAGTACCTTCGGTAACCAAAATCTCATCTCACTATCTGATTAAGGCATAAGCCAACATGAGACTAAAATTAATCTCTAGGAGTTAATAATTAGTGGCTATATGTTCTTTTTTTGCTTTTCTATTGCCTTTTATATGTTGAATTTGGTAAGGACATTTTTCCATTGATTTACAAAATCAACATTATTCATAATACTCAGGCTATATAACTTGTTATATCAAGTTTTTTTAGTGTTCATCCTCATTATATATACCTCTTGCATCCTCTATTTTGCATATATTTTTCCTCTAGGTTTCTAAAACATTGTATTTTTCATCTCTTAAGACTCCATAATGTCTGACATTAGTTAAATCCACTGATGTTCATAGACTTTAACCTATCAACATTGATTAAGTGATCAATGTTGGTGACTATGTAATTTAGTTATTTTTAGTTTTCTCAAAACAAAAATCTAAAACAACCTACCTACCCACACCCAAACCTAGTTTTTCCACACTTTGTCACTAGTGCAAAATTCTAAGACTGTTTATACATCTTCTTTCATGTTATTGACGTGAATCCAAGCCAAAATTCTTGCCAATTATGCAAGCTAGCAATAACTTCCACCTTCCCCTCTTGTTGTTGATTCTATCATGGAGCATACTTCAGATATAGATCATACTCATAAACCCAAACAAATTCCTATTTTTCTTGAAGGAGATCAAGATTTTTCTAGATTTCTTGATTGGAATGTGACAACCCTTCAACATTACCTTGCCATGATCCAAATCTATAATTCTTCAGGTGACCCACTATATGGTATGCCAACTTCTCTAATGGAGACAAATTCAATTTCAACTATCTCCACTATGTTACCCATAGTTACTCAAACCACCACTTCAACAAGTAACCCAACCATAAAAAATATCCAAAGTTTAGCATCACCAACCACCCAGTCTCACCTAAATCCTATTGTGACTTCCCTGCCTTCACAACCACAAATAGTTTAGTCAAGTCTAACCCCATTTCATAATTTGGTGGTACCCATCCTGTCTACTCTAACACTTATAATTACATGAGTTATGACTCACCCTTGACCTAGTATAACCATGCCAACAACCCAACCTACAATAACAACATTCAACCAAATCATTGTCTATAACCTAGTAGTATAAGCCCCTTTCATTTCTTCCCCCTAGCCTATGACTCACTACCCCTATGTTGCATCAACACAACCATAACAAGTTATGTCATACACTACCTCTAATTATTATTAGGCTCCCTATAACTTAGGGGTTATCTCCCAAACTATTCCTCCTCTAGACCTCATTAAGATGCTGATGGACAAGATGTCTAATATAGAGACATCTGTATTGGGTTCAAAGAATGTGTTATCTTATGATCATATATGAAATGATCCCATCCATCCTTTTGTGCCTATTCTCCCTTATCCAAGCCAATGGGAACTCCCCAAATTTATTTATTTCTAGAGTAAAGAGGACCCATAACAACATTTGTGAGCATTTAGACATGCTTGTTATTTAATAGGGCACGATGATGCATTACTACTTCATACCTTCCCTATGTCTCTTTTAGGTGCTACCCTAGATTGGTATATCTCTATAACTCAAAACTCTGTTTTCTCATTTACCCAAATCACATAATTATTCCTAGACCATTTCTCTATCAACATTTCTAAAAGGGTTTCTATTACAGACCTTTATTCTATTAAATGATTTGATGATGAGTCTATCATAGATTTTATCACTCATTAGAGAGGCTTAATCAATTAACTCTCCTTATCTTTACCCCAACCTAAGATTATTGAGCTCTTCTCGAGGGCATGTGCTAAGCAAATTTCATCCACACTCTAAGTACAAATTTTTTGCACATTTGATGAAGCCTTTACAATGGCATAGAAACTCAAGATCTAGGCTATAGATGAAGACAGAGTCAAGTTGTGTATTAAGAACACCAATTCTAAATCAAATGACTCATATTTTTCTAAACCTTCTCCTTCTAACCAAAAATTTAAAGGCTTCACCAATGCAATGGTCATTAAATCAACTTCTTCCACAACCACAAACCAACCTAATTCCTCAACCTCACAAAATTTGACCAAGTAATTTTAACAATGGTATGAACAAAGAAAATACACTCCTATTAGGGAGTCATATACTTCCATTTTGGAAAAACTATTCAAACAGGGAGCCATAACTCTTCCTTAAATCAAGCCTCCTATGCATTTTTATCCTTCCCATATTATTCCTACTTAGTATAAGGAGGATGAGTTTTGTGACTACCATCGAGTCAAAGGCCACAATTCTAATAACTATAGAACACTCAAGAACATTGTTCCAGAGATGATTGATAGGGGTGATCTCATCTTGGATAACCCTAATTCACCTTCTAATAAAAATATGGATGTGTTCAAATAGCCTTTTCCTAACCATTCACCAATAAAAATAATGTTTAGAACATGACTAATAAATCATGTGATCATAATATCCATATAGTCAATATGGTCTTTCCTTTACCTCTAGTCTAACCTCTCTCACAATAGGAGGCACCCATTTTACCTACTCTCCCATAATCGATGGAGTTTGTTTTAACCATCCTTCCTCTTTAGGTAGAAGAGCCTACTTCACCCATTCCACTTCCATGTGAGGAAGGGCCTCCTTTACCTCTCCTTTTGCCACAACAGGAGCCTATATTGCCAGTTCCTTTTGCACCCATTTTACCTATCCTCTTACCACTTGAGGACCATGCCTTACCTATTCCTCAACTACATGTTGAGGAGAAAATCATTCATGTGTTATACCCTCTTAAGGAACCTTCTTTACCTGCCTCTCCTCCACTAATGAAAGGTATTACCCCATCCACTCTTCCTTCACACCTAGAGGAGCAAGTGTTATCCACCCCTACATTAGACGAGAGACCTATTATGCCTACTCTAATTCAACTAATTTTACCACTTATTTTACCTATAAAAGTTCATACTTTACCTATTCCTTGCCCACATGTTGATAGAGTAATTATACCTATTTTATATCCCCTTAAGGAGCTTTCTTTGCCTACCTCTCCCCCACCCATGGAAGACCATGCCTCTTATCCCGTCTCTGTGAAGAAGACCCTATTGTGGCTCTTTATCGTGTTTGGCCTAAGGTAGCAGAGGCAAATAATTTTCCTCTTTCTTAATCACCTAATCCTTCTAAATAAGCAACCATAAGGCCTACATCAAGTTCATCTAAACCCTTCCCATGGTTAGTGGAAAATATAGAATTTTTTGATTCCATGAAGCTAGATCATGCAGCATTTTAGGACTGTCTTAAAATTCTTATCCTACACAACAAGTGTTATCCTCTATCACCAATCCTCTCACTACCATTTACCCCAAGGTCTTTGATAAAGTTAGAGATTTTTCACTAAAATCACTAGAATCTTATCCTTCTACATCAAAACCCTCACCCTCACAAGTGTCTACCACATTAAAGAAGATTAGGTCTTTAGACATTTACCTAGTCTCTAATTTAATTCACCCATAAGTGAAATTAGATCTGAATCTCCAACCATAAGTTAGAGTTCCATATCCTAAACTAAGTAATAATGTTAAGCTTCCTATATCTTTCTGATCTTTCCCTCTTCTACCCTCAACTTTGCCTTAAATTTTGGGACCACAGCCCTCTACTTTAGTTGGGGTATCACCGATCCAAGTGAAACAAAAGGATAAATTACCTCCACTAATACCTTAGCCACCTAATAGGCCTTTCACATCTAACACCATGACACATACCACTAAGAAAGTGTTAGAAAAACACGTGATTCCACTACCACCTAAAAAGGTTCCATACAAAATCACCCTTGTGACTCCTAAACCAAAGAAGGTGTCCACCCCCATTATAAAAACAAGTGTTAGCTCAGTTTTAGGCTCTTATATGTTTCTATTATGCTAGTTATTTTAATCTTATATAATAATCCTTCCTCCTATTAAGCCTTATAACCCTCTTGAACTGAAACCATCTTGGTTCAATGATACACAAGTGTGTCTATTGCCTCATTCACCTATGCATGATATTGAGAAGTTGTAAAGCTCTCACAATAATTATTTGACAACACTTTGATATTGACACTCTCTTTTTTATTACTCCCATTAACCTTCCTACTATTCCACCCTTGGCATCCATAATGCCTCATAACATTTCACCTGAATTCAAACCTAAAGATGTTGTCATACCCCCTTTACGACCTCCTTAACCTATGTTTTAGATCAACATAGTAATGTGGCCACATGGTCACAAAATCAAAAGGATAAAGATAAATAAAAGGTAATTTCCCCTTGGGCTCATCCCTTCTCAAAAGACACTCCTTCAAATCCCAAGATTTCCATCTTGGGTGTCCCAAAACCAATATTTTCAAAAGTTATTCAAAACTTGATGGTGAAATAGCTTCACCAAACCCCTATGAAAATAACCTTATATGAGTTAATCCAAAACTCACCCCAACATCATCAAGATTTGATTAGTGCCTTTAAAGCATTTAAGGTACAACTTGATGATCCCTAGCCTCTTAACACCATCTCCTTGATTTCCTTTTGTAATTCAAAAATACCACTTTAACACCCTAAATATTAGGATTCTATGATTTTTATCATCACATATATCAATCAAACTCATGTCAAAAGAGTCATGATTAATGGAGGATATAATATTAATATTATATCCACCCATGCCTACAAACAACTATCCCTTCTTGACAATTGCATGTCTCAAACTAATGTGATGCTCCACTCATTTAATGACACCATAGTTACTATTGTGGGAAATGGTGTCTTACATATCCATGTGGATCCCTACATAATTCTTGAGCTCTTATACATTGTATAAAGAGAGTTATAATACAACATACTACTTGGATGACCTTGGATATGTGTTATGGCATGTGTGCCCTCAAATTTATACTGATGTATCAAGTTTGAACACAATGGGCAAGTGCATGTTATTCCCATTGACCTACCTCATTTCAAAACATGAAACATGACTTGTAGCCCCAATGATTTTCTCATTCAATTAAAGACATCATCTCATCAACATTATACTTTTAAAGCTTCCACAAGCTCTACTACCCTAGTTACACAGATATCGACAACACAAATTCCTAATAAAGACCCCATGGAGGAAACTTTCAAGCATATGTTGCTCAAAGAATATTATTTTTTGACACTTGACATGTTCCATACTCCAAAAGAGTATGGAAAGCTTCATATGCACCCCAATTATGATCCTCATCTTGGGGTACTCATCTTGTATGGTCCCCCTAACATTCAAACTAATTATACATATGGGGGAATTGATTAAGATCCCACTATCATCAATCCATCCTCTTCACCACAACCATTTACCTGTGACTTCTCCTTCCTAGGAAATCTTATCTTCACCTACACCTATCTTTATAGGTGTGCCTCGAAAGGATTTGGTTTGGGTCATTATGAGTAGGGTATTCATAAGCCTATTGAATATCCCACTAACAAAACCATTGAAAATACCAAAAAGAGGCATGGAGTGGGTTTTGATGAACTAACAGGACTCACCAAAGCTTCTCATATACCAATTATCAAAGAACCAATCTCTCCTTCTCCATCCTCTCCTCCACCATCACCTACTAAATCAAAGGTATCTATACCTCCTAATTTTTTTTTCAATAAACACCATCCATTTGGGTCCCCTCACCTATCACTTGGGTAAGGAAACAAGGTCCCTTCTTCTCATTCATCCTAAAATGATTGATGAAGACTCTCCCACTATCAACATTATCCAATGTCAAGATGATGATGTTATTCTCACATACATGGGTGTAGATGATTCCTATAACCAATGATGACTCCCATCTAAAAATAAGCTATGTTAAATGAATCAACCATTGACATCAATCTGCCCTCTCATGATAACCCCCACATCCTTAAGATTGGCTAATCTTTAGATTCCTCTGAGCAAGCTAATTATGCCACATTTCTTAATGGCCATAGCAAAGCCTTTTCTTATAATGACATGCTTGGTATCGACCCCTATATCATCACCCATAACATTATCACCAGCTAAGATGCTTAACCTATTAATTAGAAGCTTTGTAAAATGCATCCTTGTATTGCTCTCCTTGTCAAAGAAGATCTCCAATGCCTCCTTTCTGTTAACTTTATTCAACCCATCGACTACCCTCAATGGGTTTCCAATATTGTTCCTATATAAAAGTGACAGGGGGAATACACATCTACATTGACTACCATGACCTAAACCTTACTTGTCTAAAGGATGAATTTACTTTTCCAAGTATTAACCAACTTGTTGATCTAACAACCGGCCATGAGATGTTATCACTTATGGATGGGTTCTCAGGTTACAATCAAATCCTGATTGCTCTTGAGGATCAAGCAAGACAAATTTAATTACCCCATGGGGGACTTTCTATTATCAGGTCATGCCCTTTGGTCTGAAGAATGTTGGTGCCACTTACCAATGCACCATAACTTACATCTTTCATGATCTCCTACACAAAATCATAGAAGACTACATGGATGACTTACTCAAAAAGTATAAACTTTAATAAGATCACTCAATGATTCTCAAAATCATATTCACTCATATCTAATATAACATTCAACTTGAACCCAAAGAAATACATATTTTGTGTCCTTTTTGATAATCTCTTAGGCTTTATCATTTCTCTCTATGGTATTGAAGTTGACCCTGCTAAAGTTCAAGCAATACTAGACATGCCTCTACCTACTAATATCAAACAACTCTATAGCCTATAAGGTAAGATTTAGTCAATTCATCGCTTCATCTCCTAGTTGTTAGATCATTGTCAACCCTTTCACCATCTATTCAAAAAATATGTCTCCTTCCATTGGAACATATATTTCCAAGAAGCCTTTGATGCACTCAAATGATATATCCTTTCCCCACTAATTCTTATTCCACCTAAGGAAAACTAGCCTTTCTACCTTTACATCTCTGCAATAGACCATTCTCTAGGTGCTATGATTGCACATCAAGATGATTACCATCAAGAACTACTAGTTTACTACATAAGTTGCACACTTATTGATTATGAAACTTGATATACCCATATCGAAAAGCTTTGTCTCACATTGGTCTTTACAACTTCTAATTTATATCATTACCTCTTAAATTACAAAGCCTACATCATCACCCATACTGATCCCCTCAAATATATGCATTCCAAGCCATATCACAACCAACGTGTAGCTTGGTGGCTCATGCTCCTTGCTAAATTTGACTTGGAATTTATTCAACAAAATTCTATCAAGGGGAAAATGATTGCTAACTAGTTAGCTGCCACTCCTTTACCTAACAACCAACCTTCAAACCTCAAATTCCTTTATGAATCTATCACAATGATCTCCACTGATGACATCTCCTATCAAATGATGATGTTATTTGATGGATCTAAATGTCAACACAATGGTAGTATGGGGGTCATCCTCATCCCTCTTGATGGTAAGCCTATGCCTTTGTCATTTAAACTAGATTTTAAATGTACTAACAATATGATTGAATATGAAGCTTTAATCTTAGGGCTTCAGATAGCTATTTTCTTAGGTGTCAAATCAATAACCATTTTTAATGACTCTTATCTAGTGATTAATTAGGTTAATTGTTCCTACCTATGCAAAAACAAAATTTTGAAATGGTATAAACATCATGTAGATAAGCAATTGGAATAATTCGACTCCTAACTCTTGT